>JAWQFJ010030270.1:0-17661 GCA_034096865.1 Theodoxus fluviatilis | reverse complement strand
CTTTTTATGATGTTACGTTTATATCATATTGTAGAGAAAAGATTAAAGATATACATATAATAAATCTGTTCCGATTGTTGCTTTTGTGTGTGAATGGTCCGCATGTATTTAAAGAGAAACGTGAAAAACCGCCATTACCAAACGTGACATTTTTCACCAAGAGGAAAAGGATTCCGTTTTCTCTTGAACCCCACATTTGTTTTCTAACATCTGGTGGTTTTTAGACAAGAAAATAGTTAATGCTCAACTGCCAGCAACTAGAACTGAATGTTACCAACCTATTCTGATTTTATTTGGCTTCAAAATCCGCGTTTGCCTCGTCATGGCGTCGTGTCATTGCAGACGAATTTTTCAGTGTACGATAAGATCAACTATTTTCGGCGTGGTTTATTGGATTTTGGATCCAGGATTGGTGTAAAGTTATCGATAATATCGTCATAATTCTCAGAAAATTAATCAAAGCGTTTTTTAAGGAGTTGTAGGATGTGAAAGTTTAGCATCAAATTTCCGTCATAATGTGCCGAATCAACAAAAGCGAAAAAAGATGAATTTTCTTTGAAACTTTTCTGTTCCCGATCCATAATTTCGTTCTAACACATATATGCCAGAAGTGCTGACCGAGCAACACGAGGTAAAATGGAGCACAAACGAAGAGGTAAGAGTTTTTGTATTTGTGTCATCATAAATTGTGGACGAGTGCCGAGGCAACAAAGTACTAACCAGGAAGCCAAAATGCACAGATTTGAAAGCTTAGTTTCAGCATCTTCCTTCCAAAGAACGCCACATGTTTGGTATCGCATCGAAGCTTCATTTCCCGGCTTTACGTTGCAACTGTTTCCGGTACCGAAGAATAATTACCGAAGGCACACGAGATAGAAATCAGAGGCCATTGCAAACCAATGGAAAGCTTCGAAATAACGGCCTGTCTGTCAGCTAGGCTCTGATTGGCCGCTTGTGTGCGTGATCACAGCGTGTCACGGCGGAAGTGGCTGGCGGAAACGGCCGAACCGTACTTCGACTGGCGGAAGTGGTGGTCGGAAACGGCCGAACCGTACTTCGACTGCTTCCGACCTGAACGTCGGCCGCCGAAGCAAACATCGGTTTCCTGTGTTGACTTGTCACTGATGACACAAAATTGATTTCTTGAATTAAATTGCTGCAAAACGGCAATTTTAAGCTGTACCTTTGCTACAGTGAATAAATGTTGTCATTTTTAGTACACAAACAGTAGTTGGTGTCTGTATTGCTTGTTTTTTGTCATTACTGAGAAAGTGTACAAACGGATATGTTGACTAGTCACCGATGACATTACAAATGCTTTATAATTACCAAATTCAATTGTTTTTTTTATATAATTGTTTTACAGGATGTTATTGCATTAGGAATGACATCTAATATAGTAAGAATAGTTAGTGTGACATTTTTGGTAATAACAGATATTTGTGGGTTTTTTGTGTCATCGGTGACTAGTCAACATTCACTTTTTCCTGTGTTGACTTGTCACTGATGACACAACATTGATTTCTTGAATTAAATTGCTGCAAAACGGCAATTTTAAGCTGTACCTTTGCTACAGTGAATAAATGTTGTCATTTTTAGTACACAAACAGTAGTTGGTGTCTGTATTGCTTGTTTTTTGTAATTACTGAGAAAGTGTACAAACGGATATGTTGACTAGTCACCGATGACATTACAAATGCTTTATAATTACCAAATTCAATTGTTTTTTTATATAATTGTTTTACAGGATGTTATTGCATTAGGAATGACATCTAATATAGTAAGAATAGTTAGTGTGACATTTTTGGTAATAACAGATATTTGTGGTTTTTTTATGACATGAATGACTAGTCAACATTCACCTTTTTCCACTTTAACGCTCACATACACACACACAAAATAGCAAACTATCTTTTTATTCATAATTTATGATAAAATACAGTTTGTTCTAACATTATATGCTGATTCCAGTCAAATCTGATGATTTTTACTAATTAGGTCTAATGTCACACTTTTCTTGCCACCTTTTTAGAATTGCTCATATGTTACCGGAAACAAGCGGAGCCAGGAATTACGCGTAATCCTTAGAAGCGTTTTAGTGAATACGCGTAATAACTGTTTCACTCGGGGATTACGCGTAACCACTGATATTTCCAGGGATTACGCGAAATTCCTGAAAAACGACCCCAGTTATTACGCGTAATCCCTGACACTCTGATGCCGTGTAGTTTGCTTGTCAAATGACCCCAGTTATTACGCGTATTTCCTGATATGACGTTGATGACGTCTATGACGATGACGACAACGATGATGATGACGACGATGATGATGATGATGACGCCGACGATGATGACGAAGACGATGACGACGATGATGATGAAGACGCTGATGATGACGACGCTGATGATGACGACGCTGATGGTGACGACGACGACGATAATGACGCCGTTGCAGTGTGTGTAAGCAATGATCAGTAATAAAGCAGCCTGCTTGTGAAACGTAAAAATATGTTAATTGTGTTTTCATGTATGAAATGCTGCAGTGCGGGCCCACAGAAAGACTGATAAAGAAACGTTCGACGCCACATGAGTCACCAATCTAATACGTGAGCATCGAGGATACGTTTGACGTCATCACGAGCGCCCACATTTATACTGGCCATGGCGGAAGAGACCGGATGTTCAATGAACTACAAAGAAACATGCCAACATTTCACTGAAGGCAGTTAAATTTTTCAAATCGCTTTGCCAAGAATGCCAAAAGAAACGAAAACGACCGATGACGAAGGGCGTGGTGGTTCGTCCTATCCTGACAAAAGAGTTCTCATCAAGAGCACAGATTGATCTTATCGATATGCAAAGCATGAGCGGAGCCAACAAAAAATGGATCATGGTTTATCAGGATCACATGACAAAGTTTTGTATCCTTCGAGCCCTGACGTCTAAAAGAGCTGCAGAGGTAGCTTTTCATCTGCTGGATATTTTTCTTCTCATTGGTGCACCCGTTATCCTACAAAGCGATAACGGATCCGAGTTCACTGCACAAGTTATTACAGAGTTGAAGGAAGTTTGGCCCACCCTAACCTTGGTGCATGGGAAGCCTCGCCATCCTCAAAGTCAGGGGTCGGTTGAACGTGCAAATGGTGACATTAAGGATATGCTGGTGGCATGGATGGCTGACAACGACTCACAAGACTGGCCCACAGGCATCAAGTTTGTTCAGTTTCAGAAAAACAGTGCTCTCCATTCTGGCATAAAGTGTTCCCCGTACTCTGCGATGTTTGGCTGTGATGTTCGTGTCGGCCTTACTAGTTCGTCTTTACCGCAGGAAGTGATTGCTAGGATGGAGACTGAGGAGGATCTTCTTACGCACCAGTCAGGCCAACAGAAGATTCTGACTACACTGTTGTGACAAGTCAGCAAGTCTCAGCACAAGATCCTGACAACCACACTGCCAACGATGTTGCAATTGACATGCAGCCCTGTTTCTTCTGATGAAAGTCACACGGTTGCAGAAAACATCAAAGCAATCAAAAAGCGTCGTCGTGCAGCAGTCGATGCTCAAGCTTCTCAAGCAGAAAGGATGGTGAAAAGAAGTCGCATAGATCTGAAGGATGGCCAATGGGGAGACAATGTTGCCGTGCCGATTCCTCAGGAGGTCGATCGCAGGAGAGGTGATGCCAGAAACATTCTTGGTATCATAATTGGCAAACGAGAAGACACCGACCAATACAGGATAGCCGTTAAAGCTGGTATTCTCAGTGGTCTGTATTCCAGAAACCAGTTCGATCTCTGCCCTCAGCGCCTTCTGCACACTGACGACATCAACACTGAAAAAACAGTTTCACTGCGCTCGGCTGTCATTTCTCAGTCGGCTTCGGGTGGGCAAGGCTTCACAAGATGCAACTGTACTGGCTCCAAAAAGTGTCAGACAAGGCGATGCAGATGCTTTAAAGCCGGGCTTAAGTGCAACTCACGCTGCCACATCAGCCTTAATTGTTTCAACAAGTGACAACGCAGTGCAAACGTTTCTTACCGCCAGGATTTTTTTTCAGAATTGTTTTGGAACCAACACTTTCGATGCTTTTAAACTGAGCATTTTACGCAGGTTTTTTTTAAACTAATAAAGTATTAAACTAATAAAATTCTGAACTAATAACATTCAGTATCATCTGTATACTGCCAGTCTTTGTTTGCATTGGTCGTATGGAGAGGGAAAGGAAACACATTTAATATTCATCACTACAAAAGCAATATGATGTATTTGCAATATCAGATCAACATTTCAAAACAAAACTATTTATTTCTGAAACATATTTTCTGGCACTACAAAACTAACATTAAACAAATGCATTAAAAATGCAAGAATACATTAATGTACATGTATGGTATCAGAGTGTCAGGGATTACGCGTAATAACTGGGGTCGTTTTTCAGGAATTTCGCGTAATCCCTGGAAATATCAGTGGTTACGCGTAATCCCCGAGTGAAACAGTTATTACGCGTATTCACTAAAACGCTTAGGGATTACGCGTAATTCCTGGCTCCGCTTGTTTCCGGTAACATATACAAGCTGAAGGAAGTCTTCTGGTTTCTTAACAAACTGGCTGGCTCTTCCAATGATTTTATCAATATATCCCTTGTCCTGCTTAATTAAAGCATTCCCATATATGTTTATATTGCATTAGACTTCATTTTTAGCTCAGACAGTACATGCAGGAATTAAGTTTGTTATTTCATCCGACAAAGGTAAATTTTGAATTAATAACTATGATCTATATATAATTACTTCCACTCCCATGATGCCCAAAAGACTTAGGAGATTCTATCCCCACATCATCAATCAATCTTGATTTTTTGGTCTAAGTTTAACTTTAAGACATACTATTTCAGAAAATTTGTCATTGCATCATTGTGCAAACTACTCAATTTCTTGAAGGCACATATTTATCCTCATCTGTACATAATAATGTTGCCTACTTTATTCTGTTATCTGCATTTCTGATTTTTGACACAACTGCAACCTTCTGAGGCTTACAGTCATAGTGAGTACCTGGATGGTGCTAAAGCTGTACCCTGGGGTGGGCAAGTATAAATTTGAGTAGATCTTAACTGACCACATTTGGCAATGTCTGACATACTGATACCTATTGGTCAGACACAAGAGAAAATCCAAGAGATAAAACAATTTGGTGCACCTCACACTTATCACAAAACTTTTCATACCACTACCAGACATGAAAGTGACTCACAGCTATACAGGTTCCCCCCACCCACACCCACACACATGCACGAGTTGTCTGACACATGGACAGACACTCGTAGACAGACAGACAGACAGACAGACAGACAGACAGACAGACAGACACACACACACACACACACACACACACACACAGTGACACACACACACACACACGCAGCAAGATAAAGAGTGCGGAAAACCAACACAGATTCTAGACAAAGCCAGACATGTGTGTGTTGGCATCCGTCAGTCTCGTGAGACTATGGGGGTGTGCGCCAGGTTTGGTCAGTCCGGGGTTGAGAGGCAGCGTACTCTGTGGCTGTAGAGCCCGATCCTTGAGCCGCATGCTCTGTTGCACTTGTCGCAAGTGAAGTCTTGGCGTGGCTCTGTGGATGCCGACGCTATCCTCTGTCGTCTGCGTTCTCTCCTCTCCTCCCACTGCTCCCGTCTCCTCCTCTCGCTGGCCTGGATGCCAGTCTTGACGGCGTGTCTCCAGCTGTTGCGGTCAGCGGCCACCGTTTCCCAGTCTGCTGGGTTGATGCCTCCCGCCGTCATATCACGTTTACAAACGTCCTTGTAGCGGAGGAGAGGTCTTCCTGCAGGTCTGGATCCCGTGGCGAGCTCGCAGTACAGCACATCTTTGGGTATTCGGCCGTCATCCATCCTGCTGACGTGACCCAGCCATCTAAGTCGTCTCTGGCTGAGCATGGCGAACATGCTGGGAATACCTGCTTGCGCCAGTACGTCCTTGTTGGGGATGCGGTCATGCCAGCTGATGCCCAGGATCCTTCTGAGGCAACGCATGTGAAAGGTGTTGAGCCGGCGTTCTTGGCGGGAATACAGGGTCCACGCTTCGCTTCCGTAAAGGAGCGTGCTGAGAACACAGGCCTGGTAGACTTTCATCTTGGTGTTTGTCGTCAGCATGGAGTTGTCCCAGACACGCTTTCCGAGGCGGGCCAGTGATGTTGCGGCTTTGCCAATGCGCTTGCTTAGTTCGGCGTCCAGAGACAAGTTGCTTGAGATGGTGGAGCCCAGGTATGTAAACTCCTCCACCACCATAAGGGTGTGATCGCCGATGGAGATGCTGGGAGCGGTACTGACATCCTGACCCATGACTTCAGTCTTCTTGATGCTGATGGTCAGAGCGAATTCTTTGCATGCCTGGGCAAAGCAGTTGATGAGACGCTGCAGCGCCTCCTCTGTGTGCGCAGTCAGGGCAGCATCATCAGCAAACAACAGCTCTCTGATCAGGACCCTTTGCACTTTGGTCTTTGCACGGAGGCGGGCTAGGTTGAAGAGACCTCCATCACTTCTGGTATGGATGTACACACCATCCTCAGACTGTCTGAAGGCGTAGGACAGTAGCAAGGAGAAGAAGATGCCGAAGAGGGTAGGAGCAAGCACACAGCCCTGTTTCACGCCGCTTCTGATTGGAAAGGGGTCTGAGGTTGAGCCGTCATACTGGACGGTACCGAACGTGCCCTCATGGAAGGACATGACCATTCTCAGGAGCTTTGGGGGACATCCGATCTTCTGCAGCAGTGTGAATAGACCTTTTCTGCTGACCAGGTCAAATGCCTTGGTCAGATCGATGAAGGCGATGTACAGTGGTCGCCTCTGCTCACGGCATTTCTCCTGCAGCTGTCTGAGGGAAAAGACCATATCGATGGTTGAGCGTTCCGATCTGAAACCGCACTGTGCCTCAGGGTAGACTCGCTCGGCAAGTGTCTGCAACCGTTTTAGCACCACACGGGCAAAGACCTTCCCAAAGCCAGACAATGGGACAATATATTGGCAGTGGGGCAACATAACAGAATACATGGATAGATCAATAGGTGGAAAAACCTCAGATATGCCACTGGTAGAAATGAAAAAACCCACTACCTCAAAACCATAGAGCTACTACACTGCAAGTCCTTTCACTGTCTAGACTCTGACTGGACTTCCCATTTTATAAAAAAAAAGACAAAGAAAACAAAGAATTGACAGCAAGCTGCTTCACTATGAGTATGAATGGGCTGCCTATAAAAATAACTATTAACTGCGGCAGAGGGATAGTCCCCATGATAATGGTTTTCTCTCACAGCCAAAAATGGCTCACCCTCTTCCCTTTCCCAGTGTGTGCATAGCCTGATTTTAGCTCCCCACACCCACAGCCTACCTGTCCGTCACTCCTGCACCTGCCTGTCACAACCAGGTCAACCACACTGAGGAGTGGCTGGCATTTCTCTACATGGATACCTGCCAATCACCCAAGTCTCTGGCAATTCCATGTCTGTCAGCAATTTGATCTCTCCAGGAAATTGTTTTTCCCCCAAAGCTGCTTTGGTTTTTTTCCTCTTCCTTCTTAAGAAACTTTGCACAACTGTGATGACAGATTACATTTACTGGGCGGCTCCACTGGAAATCATTAGAGACAACATCGGTGAGTGTCACCTTGTGGGCTAAAACACTGACTTCAGATGGAGTGGGTTTCTGGACATGGCAAATCATGAGCACTTGGCTGTGCAGATTAAATCCATGAACACAAGTCACAAATGTAAATTTATTATATAATTTGTCAACCTAACACTAGGGGTTTCCTTAACATTCTACAACAAAACGCATAAACTGAAAAATTCATTGCCCAAAGCAGCATTAACACTGACACCTAGGTACAAAAATAAATAGGATGTCATGTTCACTAATTTCCAAGATATTTCCTCTGAAAGCAGGGGATAACAAGAAGGGCAAAGCCCATACGACTCACATGCTTGACCTTGACCTTTATATGACCTTGACCTTCAGGTGACCTTCAAGGTCAAGGTAAAACAACTAAACCTACCAATGACATCATACACGAAGAAATGCTTTACACATTTTTCCTACCAAAATACATGTGACCTTGACCCAAGGTCAGGTCATCCAAGGTCATGCAACACAAAGCTGTTAATTCAAGACATAGGAAGCACAATGGTGCTTATTGGCACTTTCTACCATGAGATATAGTCACTTTTAGTGGTTCACTACCCCATTTTGGTCACATTTCATAAGGGTCAAAGTGACCTTGACCTTGATGATATGTGACCAAATGTGTCACATGATGAAAGTATAACATGTGCCCCACATAATTATTAAGTTTGAAACAGTTATCTTCCATAGTTCAGGGTCAAGGTCACTTCAAAATATGTATACAATCCAACTTTGAAGAGCTCCTGTGACCTTGACCTTGAAGCAAGGTCAACCAAACTGGTATCAAAAGATAGGGCTTGCTTTGACCTATATACCACTTGTAGCTAAGGTCGCCATTCTCAATAACGTGGGAGAAAATTGGGAACATGTGAAAAATGACTGTTTTTGAGACCACATTTATGGCTCCTGTGACCTTGACCTTGAAGCAAGGTTAAGTCACTATGTATATTTTTTGAGGCCTTGTCATCATACACCATCATGCCACATTTGGTGTTGATAGACTTAATAGTCTCCGAGAAAAATCCAACGTTTAAGTTTTTTACGGACGCCCGCCCGGACGGACGGACGGACGGACGGACGCCCGGACGGACGGACGACACGGCTCAGTACATAGACTCACATGCGAAGCAAAAGTGAGTCTATGTACTGAGCCGTGTCGTCCGTCCGTCCGGGCGTCCGTCCGTCCGTCCGTCCGTCCGGGCGGGCGTCCGTAAAAAACTTAAACGTTGGATTTTTCTCGGAGACTATTAAGTCTATCAACACCAAATGTGGCATGATGGTGTATGATGACAAGGCCTCAAAAAATATACATAGTGACTTAACCTTGCTTCAAGGTCAAGGTCACAGGAGCCATAAATGTGGTCTCAAAAACAGTCATTTTTCACATGTTCCCAATTTTCTCCCACGTTATTGAGAATGGCGACCTTAGCTACAAGTGGTATATAGGTCAAAGCAAGCCCTATCTTTTGATACCAGTTTGGTTGACCTTGCTTCAAGGTCAAGGTCACAGGAGCTCTTCAAAGTTGGATTGTATACATATTTTGAAGTGACCTTGACCCTGAACTATGGAAGATAACTGTTTCAAACTTAATAATTATGTGGGGCACATGTTATACTTTCATCATGTGACACATTTGGTCACATATCATCAAGGTCAAGGTCACTTTGACCCTTATGAAATGTGACCAAAATGGGGTAGTGAACCACTAAAAGTGACTATATCTCATGGTAGAAAGTGCCAATAAGCACCATTGTGCTTCCTATGTCTTGAATTAACAGCTTTGTGTTGCATGACCTTGGATGACCTGACCTTGGGTCAAGGTCACATGTATTTTGGTAGGAAAAATGTGTAAAGCATTTCTTCGTGTATGATGTCATTGGTAGGTTTAGTTGTTTTACCTTGACCTTGAAGGTCACCTGAAGGTCAAGGTCATATAAAGGTCAAGGTCAAGCATGTGAGTCGTATGGGCTTTGCCCTTCTTGTTATCCCCTGCTTTCAGAGGAAATATCTTGGAAATTAGTGAACATGACATCCTATTTATTTTTGTACCTAGGTGTCAGTGTTAATGCTGCTTTGGGCAATGAATTTTTCAGTTTATGCGTTTTGTTGTAGAATGTTAAGGAAACCCCTAGTGTTAGGTTGACAAATTATATAATAAATTTACATTTGTGACTTGTGTTCATGGATTTAATCTGCACAGCCAAGTGCTCATGATTTGCCATGTCCAGAAACCCACTCCATCTGAAGTCAGTGTTTTAGCCCACAAGGTGACACTCACCGATGTTGTCTCTAATGATTTCCAGTGGAGCCGCCCAGTAAATGTAATCTGTCATCACAGTTGTGCAAAGTTTCTTAAGAAGGAAGAGGAAAAAAACCAAAGCAGCTTTGGGGGAAAAACAATTTCCTGGAGAGATCAAATTGCTGACAGACATGGAATTGCCAGAGACTTGGGTGATTGGCAGGTATCCATGTAGAGAAATGCCAGCCACTCCTCAGTGTGGTTGACCTGGTTGTGACAGGCAGGTGCAGGAGTGACGGACAGGTAGGCTGTGGGTGTGGGGAGCTAAAATCAGGCTATGCACACACTGGGAAAGGGAAGAGGGTGAGCCATTTTTGGCTGTGAGAGAAAACCATTATCATGGGGACTATCCCTCTGCCGCAGTTAATAGTTATTTTTATAGGCAGCCCATTCATACTCATAGTGAAGCAGCTTGCTGTCAATTCTTTGTTTTCTTTGTCTTTTTTTTATAAAATGGGAAGTCCAGTCAGAGTCTAGACAGTGAAAGGACTTGCAGTGTAGTAGCTCTATGGTTTTGAGGTAGTGGGTTTTTTCATTTCTACCAGTGGCATATCTGAGGTTTTTCCACCTATTGATCTATCCATGTATTCTGTTATGTTGCCCCACTGCCAATATATTGTCCCATTGTCTGGCTTTGGGAAGGTCTTTGCCCGTGTGGTGCTAAAACGGTTGCAGACACTTGCCGAGCGAGTCTACCCTGAGGCACAGTGCGGTTTCAGATCGGAACGCTCAACCATCGATATGGTCTTTTCCCTCAGACAGCTGCAGGAGAAATGCCGTGAGCAGAGGCGACCACTGTACATCGCCTTCATCGATCTGACCAAGGCATTTGACCTGGTCAGCAGAAAAGGTCTATTCACACTGCTGCAGAAGATCGGATGTCCCCCAAAGCTCCTGAGAATGGTCATGTCCTTCCATGAGGGCACGTTCGGTACCGTCCAGTATGACGGCTCAACCTCAGACCCCTTTCCAATCAGAAGCGGCGTGAAACAGGGCTGTGTGCTTGCTCCTACCCTCTTCGGCATCTTCTTCTCCTTGCTACTGTCCTACGCCTTCAGACAGTCTGAGGATGGTGTGTACATCCATACCAGAAGTGATGGAGGTCTCTTCAACCTAGCCCGCCTCCGTGCAAAGACCAAAGTGCAAAGGGTCCTGATCAGAGAGCTGTTGTTTGCTGATGATGCTGCCCTGACTGCGCACACAGAGGAGGCGCTGCAGCGTCTCATCAACTGCTTTGCCCAGGCATGCAAAGAATTCGCTCTGACCATCAGCATCAAGAAGACTGAAGTCATGGGTCAGGATGTCAGTACCGCTCCCAGCATCTCCATCGGCGATCACACCCTTATGGTGGTGGAGGAGTTTACATACCTGGGCTCCACCATCTCAAGCAACTTGTCTCTGGACGCCGAACTAAGCAAGCGCATTGGCAAAGCCGCAACATCACTGGCCCGCCTCGGAAAGCGTGTCTGGGACAACTCCATGCTGACGACAAACACCAAGATGAAAGTCTACCAGGCCTGTGTTCTCAGCACGCTCCTTTACGGAAGCGAAGCGTGGACCCTGTATTCCCGCCAAGAACGCCGGCTCAACACCTTTCACATGCGTTGCCTCAGAAGGATCCTGGGCATCAGCTGGCATGACCGCATCCCCAACAAGGACGTACTGGCGCAAGCAGGTATTCCCAGCATGTTCGCCATGCTCAGCCAGAGACGACTTAGATGGCTGGGTCACGTCAGCAGGATGGATGACGGCCGAATACCCAAAGATGTGCTGTACTGCGAGCTCGCCACGGGATCCAGACCTGCAGGAAGACCTCTCCTCCGCTACAAGGACGTTTGTAAACGTGATATGACGGCGGGAGGCATCAACCCAGCAGACTGGGAAACGGTGGCCGCTGACCGCAACAGCTGGAGACACGCCGTCAAGACTGGCATCCAGGCCAGCGAGAGGAGGAGACGGGAGCAGTGGGAGGAGAGGAGAGAACGCAGACGACAGAGGATAGCGTCGGCATCCACAGAGCCACGCCAAGACTTCACTTGCGACAAGTGCAACAGAGCATGCGGCTCAAGGATCGGGCTCTACAGCCACAGAGTACGCTGCCTCTCAACCCCGGACTGACCAAACCTGGCGCACACCCCCATAGTCTCACGAGACTGACGGATGCCAACACACACATGTCTGGCTTTGTCTAGAATCTGTGTTGGTTTTCCGCACTCTTTATCTTGCTGCGTGTGTGTGTGTGTGTGTCACTGTGTGTGTGTGTGTGTGTGTGTGTGTGTGTGTCTGTCTGTCTGTCTGTCTGTCTGTCTGTCTGTCTGTCTGTCTACGAGTGTCTGTCCATGTGTCAGACAACTCGTGCATGTGTGTGGGTGTGGGTGGGGGGAACCTGTATAGCTGTGAGTCACTTTCATGTCTGGTAGTGGTATGAAAAGTTTTGTGATAAGTGTGAGGTGCACCAAATTGTTTTATCTCTTGGATTTTCTCTTGTGTCTGACCAATAGGTATCAGTATGTCAGACATTGCCAAATGTGGTCAGTTAAGATCTACTCAAATTTATACTTGCCCACCCCAGGGTACAGCTTTAGCACCATCCAGGTACTCACTATGACTGTAAGCCTCAGAAGGTTGCAGTTGTGTCAAAAATCAGAAATGCAGATAACAGAATAAAGTAGGCAACATTATTATGTACAGATGAGGATAAATATGTGCCTTCAAGAAATTGAGTAGTTTGCACAATGATGCAATGACAAATTTTCTGAAATAGTATGTCTTAAAGTTAAACTTAGACCAAAAAATCAAGATTGATTGATGATGTGGGGATAGAATCTCCTAAGTCTTTTGGGCATCATGGGAGTGGAAGTAATTATATATAGATCATAGTTATTAATTCAAAATTTACCTTTGTCGGATGAAATAACAAACTTAATTCCTGCATGTACTGTCTGAGCTAAAAATGAAGTCTAATGCAATATAAACATATATGGGAATGCTTTAATTAAGCAGGACAAGGGATATATTGATAAAATCATTGGAAGAGCCAGCCAGTTTGTTAAGAAACCAGAAGACTTCCTTCAGCTTGTATATGTTACCGGAAACAAGCGGAGCCAGGAATTACGCGTAATCCCTAAGCGTTTTAGTGAATACGCGTAATAACTGTTTCACTCGGGGATTACGCGTAACCACTGATATTTCCAGGGATTACGCGAAATTCCTGAAAAACGACCCCAGTTATTACGCGTAATCCCTGACACTCTGATACCATACATGTACATTAATGTATTCTTGCATTTTTAATGCATTTGTTTAATGTTAGTTTTGTAGTGCCAGAAAATATGTTTCAGAAATAAATAGTTTTGTTTTGAAATGTTGATCTGATATTGCAAATACATCATATTGCTTTTGTAGTGATGAATATTAAATGTGTTTCCTTTCCCTCTCCATACGACCAATGCAAACAAAGACTGGCAGTATACAGATGATACTGAATGTTATTAGTTCAGAATTTTATTAGTTTAATACTTTATTAGTTTAAAAAAAACCTGCGTAAAATGCTCAGTTTAAAAGCATCGAAAGTGTTGGTTCCAAAACAATTCTGAAAAAAAATCCTGGCGGTAAGAAACGTTTGCACTGCGTTGTCACTTGTTGAAACAATTAAGGCTGATGTGGCAGCGTGAGTTGCACTTAAGCCCGGCTTTAAAGCATCTGCATCGCCTTGTCTGACACTTTTTGGAGCCAGTACAGTTGCATCTTGTGAAGCCTTGCCCACCCGAAGCCGACTGAGAAATGACAGCCGAGCGCAGTGAAACTGTTTTTTCAGTGTTGATGTCGTCAGTGTGCAGAAGGCGCTGAGGGCAGAGATCGAACTGGTTTCTGGAATACAGACCACTGAGAATACCAGCTTTAACGGCTATCCTGTATTGGTCGGTGTCTTCTCGTTTGCCAATTATGATACCAAGAATGTTTCTGGCATCACCTCTCCCGCGATCGACCTGAGGAATCGGCACGGCAACATTGTCTCCCAATTGGCCAGCCTTCAGATCTATGCGACTTCTTTTCACCATCCTTTCTGCTTGAGAAGCTTGAGCATCGACTGCTGCACGACGACGCTTTTTGATTGCTTTGATGTTTTCTGCAACCGTGTGACTTTCATCAGAAGAAACAGGGCTGTCAATTGCAACATCGTTGGCAGTGTGGTTGTCAGGATCTTGTGCTGAGACTTGCTGACTTGTCACATTGTCAACAGTGTAGTCAGAATCTTCTGTTGGCCTGACTGGTGCGTAAGCAAGAAGATCCTCCTCAGTCTCCATCCTAGCAATCACTTCCTGCGGTAAAGACGAACTAGTAAGGCCGACACGAACATCACAGCCAAACATCGCAGAGTACGGGGAACACTTTATGCCAGAATGGAGAGCACTGTTTTTCTGAAACTGAACAAACTTGATGCCTGTGGGCCAGTCTTGTGAGTCGTTGTCAGCCATCCATGCCACCAGCATATCCTTAATGTCACCATTTGCACGTTCAACCGACCCCTGACTTTGAGGATGGCGAGGCTTCCCATGCACCAAGGTTAGGGTGGGCCAAACTTCCTTCAACTCTGTAATAACTTGTGCAGTGAACTCGGATCCGTTATCGCTTTGTAGGATAACGGGTGCACCAATGAGAAGAAAAATATCCAGCAGATGAAAAGCTACCTCTGCAGCTCTTTTAGACGTCAGGGCTCGAAGGATACAAAACTTTGTCATGTGATCCTGATAAACCATGATCCATTTTTTGTTGGCTCCGCTCATGCTTTGCATATCGATAAGATCAATCTGTGCTCTTGATGAGAACTCTTTTGTCAGGATAGGACGAACCACCACGCCCTTCGTCATCGGTCGTTTTCGTTTCTTTTGGCATTCTTGGCAAAGCGATTTGAAAAATTTAACTGCCTTCAGTGAAATGTTGGCATGTTTCTTTGTAGTTCATTGAACATCCGGTCTCTTCCGCCATGGCCAGTATAAATGTGGGCGCTCGTGATGACGTCAAACGTATCCTCGATGCTCACGTATTAGATTGGTGACTCATGTGGCGTCGAACGTTTCTTTATCAGTCTTTCTGTGGGCCCGCACTGCAGCATTTCATACATGAAAACACAATTAACATATTTTTACGTTTCACAAGCAGGCTGCTTTATTACTGATCATTGCTTACACACACTGCATCGGCGTCATTATCGTCGTCGTCGTCATCATCAGCGTCGTCATCATCATCGTCATCATCATCGTCGTCGTCATCATCATCATCGTCTTCGTCATCATCGTCGGCGTCATCATCATCATCATCGTCGTCATCATCATCGTTGTCGTCATCGTCATAGACGTCATCAACGTCATATCAGGAAATACGCGTAATAACTGGGGTCATTTGACAAGCAAACTACACGGCATCAGAGTGTCAGGGATTACGCGTAATAACTGGGGTCGTTTTTCAGGAATTTCGCGTAATCCCTGGAAATATCAGTGGTTACGCGTAATCCCCGAGTGAAACAGTTATTACGCGTATTCACTAAAACGCTTCTAAGGATTACGCGTAATTCCTGGCTCCGCTTGTTTCCGGTAACATATGAGCAATTCTAAAAAGGTGGCAAGAAAAGTGTGACATTAGACCTAATTAGTAAAAATCATCAGATTTGACTGGAATCAGCATATAATGTTAGAACAAACTGTATTTTATCATAAATTATGAATAAAAAGATAGTTTGCTATTTTGTGTGTGTGTATGTGAGCGTTAAAGTGGAAAAAGGTGAATGTTGACTAGTCATTCATGTCATAAAAAAACCACAAATATCTGTTATTACCAAAAATGTCACACTAACTATTCTTACTATATTAGATGTCATTCCTAATGCAATAACATCCTGTAAAACAATTATATAAAAAAACAATTGAATTTGGTAATTATAAAGCATTTGTAATGTCATCGGTGACTAGTCAACATATCCGTTTGTACACTTTCTCAGTAATTACAAAAAACAAGCAATACAGACACCAACTACTGTTTGTGTACTAAAAATGACAACATTTATTCACTGTAGCAAAGGTACAGCTTAAAATTGCCGTTTTGCAGCAATTTAATTCAAGAAATCAATGTTGTGTCATCAGTGACAAGTCAACACAGGAAAAAGTGAATGTTGACTAGTCACCGATGACACAAAAAACCCACAAATATCTGTTATTACCAAAAATGTCACACTAACTATTCTTACTATATTAGATGTCATTCCTAATGCAATAACATCCTGTAAAACAATTATATAAAAAAAACAATTGAATTTGGTAATTATAAAGCATTTGTAATGTCATCGGTGACTAGTCAACATATCCGTTTGTACACTTTCTCAGTAATGACAAAAAACAAGCAATACAGACACCAACTACTGTTTGTGTACTAAAAATGACAACATTTATTCACTGTAGCAAAGGTACAGCTTAAAATTGCCGTTTTGCAGCAATTTAATTCAAGAAATCAATTTTGTGTCATCAGTGACAAGTCAACACAGGAAACCGATGTTTGCTTCGGCGGCCGACGTTCAGGTCGGAAGCAGTCGAAGTACGGTTCGGCCGTTTCCGACCACCACTTCCGCCAGTCGAAGTACGGTTCGGCCGTTTCCGCCAGCCACTTCCGCCGTGACACGCTGTGATCACGCACACAAGCGGCCAATCAGAGCCTAGCTGACAGACAGGCCGTTATTTCGAAGCTTTCCATTGGTTTGCAATGGCCTCTGATTTCTATCTCGTGTGCCTTCGGTAATTATTCTTCGGTACCGGAAACAGTTGCAACGTAAAGCCGGGAAATGAAGCTTCGATGCGATACCAAACATGTGGCGTTCTTTGGAAGGAAGATGCTGAAACTAAGCTTTCAAATCTGTGCATTTTGGCTTCCTGGTTAGTACTTTGTTGCCTCGGCACTCGTCCACAATTTATGATGACACAAATACAAAAACTCTTACCTCTTCGTTTGTGCTCCATTTTACCTCGTGTTGCTCGGTCAGCACTTCTGGCATATATGTGTTAGAACGAAATTATGGATCGGGAACAGAAAAGTTTCAAAGAAAATTCATCTTTTTTCGCTTTTGTTGATTCGGCACATTATGACGGAAATTTGATGCTAAACTTTCACATCCTACAACTCCTTAAAAAACGCTTTGATTAATTTTCTGAGAATTATGACGATATTATCGATAACTTTACACCAATCCTGGATCCAAAATCCAATAAACCACGCCGAAAATAGTTGATCTTATCGTACACTGAAAAATTCGTCTGCAATGACACGACGCCATGACGAGGCAAACGCGGATTTTGAAGCCAAATAAAATCAGAATAGGTTGGTAACATTCAGTTCTAGTTGCTGGCAGTTGAGCATTAACTATTTTCTTGTCTAAAAACCACCAGATGTTAGAAAACAAATGTGGGGTTCAAGAGAAAACGGAATCCTTTTCCTCTTGGTGAAAAATGTCACGTTTGGTAATGGCGGTTTTTCACGTTTCTCTTTAAATACATGCGGACCATTCACACACAAAAGCAACAATCGGAACAGATTTATTATATGTATATCTTTAATCTTTTCTCTACAATATGATATAAACGTAACATCATAAAAAGTTTGTAGTTTTTGTGTTATTTACA
>JAWQFJ010030267.1:12500-13537 GCA_034096865.1 Theodoxus fluviatilis | reverse complement strand
GAGTGAGGAGAACCCCTGTACAACAAGATAAGAGTGCAACAATCGCAAGACTAGGTGCTAGTCTTCATCCTGTTCATGTACATAAATGTTTACTTTTTCTCGCACTAATTTGTAATGGGCCGGTGGCCTAAACAAATAAAGTTTTCGTTCGTTCGTTTGTTCATTCTGTCTGTCTGTGTCTGTGGGTCTGTGTGTCTGTGTGTCTGTTTGTCTGTCTCTGTCTGTCTGTCTGTCTGTCTGTCTGTCTGTCTGTATGTATGTCTGCCTGTCTGTCTGTCTGTCTGTCTGTCTCTCTCTCTCTCTCTCTCTCTCTCTCTCTCTCTCTCTCTCATTCTCACGTGCGCATGTTCGTGTGTGTCTATGTGCGTGCTTGTATGACACTGGACATACCATCTCATTTGCCTCACGACTCAACAAAATATTACTAATCAATGGCGAGTGCACACCATCACAACTATTCCTCATTCAACAACCATCACCACTACGACCACCGCCACCGCCACCACCAGCACAACCGCCACCACCACCATCACCACTACCACCACCACCACCACCGGCACCACCACCAGCACCGCCACCGCCACCACCAGCACAACCTCCACCAAAACCACCACCACCACCACCAGCACCACCACCACTACCACCACCACCACTACCACCAGCATCCCACCGGCACCACCACCAGCACCGCCACCACCAGCACAACCGCCACCACCACCATCACCACCACCACCAGCACAACCGCCACCACCACCATCACCACTACCACCAGCACCACCACCGCCACCACCACCGCCACCGCCACCACCATCACCACCACCACCAGCACAACCGCCACCACCACCATCACCACCACCACAGCACAACCGCCACCACCACCATCACCACTACCACCAGCACCACCACCAGCACCACCACCGGCACCGCCACCACCACCGCCACCGCCACCGCCGCCACCAGCACAACCGCCACCACCACCATCACCACCACCACCAGCACCACCACCAGCACCACCACCGGCACCACCACAAGCACCA
>JAWQFJ010030267.1:0-5000 GCA_034096865.1 Theodoxus fluviatilis | reverse complement strand
ACAGAGCAGCTTATGGCGAGCTCGACCTCGTTTCAGCCACATTGACAACTTCGCTCTCATCCTCGCTGTCTGATACCTCGTCATTAGCGAGAGGAAAATCACCACTATCATCATCATCATGAAAGGGATCATCTACATCAGTTCCTATCTCATACAAAGCATCCTCTTCAGCATCAGAACCCTCCTCTATAGCAATTTCCACACGCTCACTCAACCAACGGCCAATAAAGAGTGGAAAGTAACTAGACTTCGCCCCTGCGTCTTACCTGACTCCAACCTTACCACCGACCACCACAGTTTGTAAGTTTGCTGTTGTTAGGCATCTTGATTGGTCAGAGCGCTTGCAGAGTTAGTGGTCAGTGGGTACAGCGTCCGAGGCTGCGCTGATCCTCCTTGAGTAAGATGCTTAATTCTCTCGCATCGCTTCTCCCCTCCCAGGAGTCAAACCCGTGTGTCTACGAAGTACGATGGCTGTCGTGACAAGCTGAGAAATTTAACTCAGTAGCGTTCCTTTGCAGCCTGGCTATCTGCATGCTCCCGAGTGAGTTGAGGAGGTGACGGAATGACGGTGTCAGTGATCCAGAGATCCAGGAATACAAGAATGTCCTTCAAACATCCATGAATTTGCGAAAAATGGTGATACTATGTAAGTAGCCATCACCACCACCACCACCAACAACTGTTTCAGAGGTCTTCAAATGTCTCTATATCACAGAATCTCAACGTGAAAGATAGAAGCAGTATACGATGGTGTTGCAAGAGGGAGAACACGAGTTGTAGATCTCTAAGTGAGCGAAACAAGAAGCAAAATCATACAAAATACGAGGATTAAAAAATGGTCACATTGAACGATAAGGATTGACAACAAATGTCTAAAAGAAAGAAGATAGTTGGAGTTAGGAATTATTACGTAGGGAATGGGGGAATGGGTTGAATGGAAATTGGTAAAAAGGAGCAGGGAATATATGATGGACAAGAAGAAAAATAAGGGTAAAATATATTAGTTACATCAGGGTCTTAAGAACTAGAAATGGAAAAAAACTAAAAAGATAACAACGATATTAGGGGGCGTAGGGTAGAAAAGGAACATGTTATATGTTCAGGGTGATAGATAGAACACACTAACGAAAGTTAGAAAAAAAGGTAGGGAAGAGGGAGGAGGGAACAAGAAGGAACAGATTACAGATTCCGAGCACACAAGAAAGAGACAGACAAAGGACCAAGAGATTTACAAGAGGGAAGATGGGGAATTGATAAAAAATGGAGATGGATCTTGTGTAAAAGTGATGCGTGGCCACGACACTGGTTTGATGAATGAGAACGATGATGATGCTGAATGATGGATATTAAAAGAAATCGATAATAAAAAGGAGAACACGAGGATAGCAAATGATACATAAGTTACTTAATAGTTTGACGTCGCCTTATGTAATTTGTTGCTCATTCATAAGCTTGCAAAAGTTGAGAGAGAGTGCAAAAGAAGTTGTTTGCACGAAAGCAAGTAATAAAAAAACGTCCACGGAAAAAAAGGAACATGACATTTTGCTGTGCAGACGCGAGCCCTAGCGCATACTGAAAGCTTACGTTGTGGAATGTGTACAGTGGGAGCTTCTTGAGTCAGGTTTTGCAACTCTGTTGACTACAGGTCCCTGTGCTGGCATTGGTCTAATGGAAGCACTGGCCGCTGCCACTTGCTGGAGAGGTACCCACAAGAGCCGAGAGTGTAGTGCTGTACGATTAATACGGCTGGAGTACTTGGAGAAACCGTTTCCCACTCTCGCTTCTCCCAGGCTCAGCTTCATCCCAGTTGAGAGCGGAGCGCGGTAGTGCTCAGGGGCCGACTGGAAGCTGACGCGAGGAGGCAGAACGGCCTACCCTGCTACAGCACGAGACCCTGGTTGGCTGGTGCAAACTTGCCGCAGATCTCGCTCTCTCTGTTGGTTAGACTCGTTTCTGTACCGACCTTGGATTGACTGCGTGCCTTGCGCTGAACTGAGAAACAATACAGAAGTGAATCCTTCTCTCGCAGATGGACGCGGACTGAGAGGTGTGGACCATACCCGGCAGCTCACCTGGATCTGTTTGACTACTGTTGGCTCTGTGTTTCAGCCGGCAGCTGGAAGACGACGTTCCTTGAAAAATTCGGTTAGTATTCGGATTTTCCCTTGTAGCGTCGGCCTTTCCTTTATCAAGCTGCCTCGGACCCTAATGTTGGGAGTGCCGTCATCTCGCTAGTATTCTTGTAAGCTATTTGGATGTGGATGCAAATTTAACCACCCCTCTATGTTCATGAAGTAAGGTCGCACAGTCGTGTCAAGAGTTTTAGAGCGCCTTGCACACCAGAACGCATATGGTCTGTGAGAGACAATGTTTGCATCGGCCGATAGTAGACTTAAAAAAAATGTCTTTTTAGCGCGTATTCTGAAAGCGCATTTCCTTTGAACTACTCGGTGGGTTCATCGGATCTGTCTGCAAAGCAAGGGGGGGGCTGTTGTGAAATCAGCATTCCTGTTTTGCCCTCGTGTGAATTGTCCTGATCTGCGACGAGGCAGTGAAAGGACGACCGCTACAAGGACAGTCACACGGAGGCCTGACAAAACGCATAAACTACGGGAGAATTGCCTACTAACGCGCCGATCATCTCGTACTAATCTGTTTAGGCACATATATGGGTCAAACTGGTCGGAATGCGCAGAACAGTCTTCTCCCTGGGGCCGATAGTAACAGCTTCCCCCCTCCCTTTTGCCCTTCGGCACGCTTTATGCTCAGACTAAAGGCTTAAGGAGGGAGCATTCCACACACGATAAAGCGACGAACCAGGCGGAACCGAAAACAGTTGTAGTCAAGAAGAAATCCCAGCCGCCGTGTAACGTTGAATGATTAGACAGTAGGCACTACACCAGGCTGTAAAGTCTTGTGATAACAAGACAGAGAGGTACCGCATGCGTGAATGGCTGTTGAGGCGATCATGCAAGGAAGTCCTAGGCATCCTGCTGGAAGGAGACCTTTGCAATGCAGATGTGGAGACAGAGCACGGGGATCCATGGGCTTGAGCATGAGGTGACAACACGGCACACGCCGTGTCCAGTACGCCTGCCTACCGCATGGTATCAAATGCTACTTGGCACGCCCTCCACCACTGTACCCGCCCTGGCAGTGGTCTGGTAGTAGTAGCGGAAAACTACTCACCACCAGTGCTCGTTGTACAGCGCGCAGCATCACTTTCAGGTCCTACGTCAACTGTGTTGAGCGCCGTAGGTAGATTGAAAGGAGTCAAAATGCACCACGTTTTCAGCATTATAAAAACTTGATCCAAATTGTGCTTTCCCGAACTACCTTTAGTATCTTCACCCTGACATCAGTGATTTAGTCGACATGTGTTACGATGTAATTCTAGTTACTCCGCTATTTCTTGCTTATCTGCTCTAGATACTCGCTATTTATCTCATGGATTGGGGTGCCCCACTGGGCAGTGCCAGTGGACGGCCCAGACAAAAGAGAGACACAGCAGTAGGTCATGGCGGTGGCCGTAAAGAAAGGACATAAAGGACGTGATTTTTGTGCGTGAAATGGAGCGTGTAAGAGAGTGTGTATGTGACCCTAGTGTTACGTTATGCCACCCAGGGGGTGACGCGGTACCTGTGATGGAACTGAAGGGTAAGATTAGTGACAAGGGAAGGAGGTGCACAGTGAGCGAACTGTGTACAAACTGGAATGCCGTAGTGAGTATACACGTAATGCATACTTCAACAAAGTGCGATACTTATAACACACGTTGTAGCGCCTACTACACATATATTGCGTACTACACAATCCAGTGCGTACTACACATAGTGCATACTACACATAGTGCATACTACACATAGTGCGTACTACACATTGTGCCGTACTAACACATTGCTGCGTAATACACATAGTGCGCTACTACACATAGTGCGTACTACACACAGTGCATACTACACATAGTGCGTACTACACATAGTGCGTACTACACATAGTGCGTACTACACGTTGTGCGTACTACACATAGTGCGTACTACACATAGTGCGTACTACACATAGTGCGTACTACACATAGTGCGTACTACACATAGTGCGTACTACACGTAGTGTGTACTACACATAGTGCGTACTACACATAGTGCGTACTACACATAGTGCGTACTACACATAGTGGATACTACACATAGTGCATACTACACAGTGCGTACTACACATAGTGCGTACTACACATAGTGCGTACTACACATAGTGCGTACTACACATAGTGCGTACTACACATAGTGCGTACTACACATAGTGCGTACTACACATAGTGCGTACTACACATAGTGCGTACTACACATAGTGCGTACTACACATAGTGCGTACTACACATAGTGCGTACTACACATAGTGCGTACTACACATAGTGCGTACTACACATAGTGCGTACTACACATAGTGCGTACTACACATAGTGCGTACTACACATAGTGCGTACTACACATAGTGCGTACTACACATAGTGCGTACTACACATAGTGCGTACTACACATAGTGCGTACTACACATAGTGCGTACTACACGTTGTGCGTACTACACATAGTGCGTACTACACATAGTGCGTACTACACATAGTGCGTACTACACATAGTGCGTACTACACATAGTGCGTACTACACATAGTGCGTACTACACATAGTGCGTACTACACATAGTGCGTACTACACATAGTGCGTACTACACATAGTGCGTACTACACATAGTGCGTACTACACATAGTGCGTACTACACATAGTGCGTACTACACATAGTGCGTACTACACATAGTGCGTACTACACATAGTGCGTACTACACATAGTGCGTACTACACATAGTGCGTACTACACATAGTGCGTACTACACATAGTGCGTACTACACATAGTGCGTACTACAGATAGTGCGTACTACACATAGTGCGTACTACACATAGTGCGTACTACACATAGTGCGTACTACACATAGTGCGTACTACTC
>JAWQFJ010030265.1:0-27035 GCA_034096865.1 Theodoxus fluviatilis | reverse complement strand
ATACTCAACAAGCCTAACCCTTCTAGCTCCCCTCATTCATCTTCCAGGTTAAATAAAGACAACCATAGATCTATACTACACTGTACATAGTAGCTAACTCACTGAGTACATGTGTAATCATTGTACAAAGGATTCTCTTGACAACAAACTTTTCAGACATACTCAAAAACACATTCACTGTGTGTCAGATGCAACACATACAACTGCATGCCAGATAATAGTACAAGTGAGAGATGTCTGTACCTTGAAAACAGTCTCAATGCCTTATAGCCATTGGGCTTTGTATGAATAGGCATGAACCAAGAGAAAGTGAAGGTGCTTCTTTGAAATGTACACAACTTGGCTCTTGGCTTCACTCATCTGCTCTATTTGGTGTGTCTATGATGAAAGAGGTGTCTCCTAAATGGACATGCCAATCCATCCTCCCACCCCTATCTTTTGTCCTTGCTTAGGCCTGACCTTGGCTGAGCAACGCAAATAGTTGATAAAAATCAAGGATGCAGGTGGGGTATAGGGGTCAGAGGAATGGGGAGTTGGGGGGAGCAATGGGTATGTCCAGCCATGTGTCGTACTCACTTTAAGGGTGAAAACATTCCATGGTGTTCCTGTCCATTTCATCATCTTAGACACTTCAAGCCCAACCATTTGTAGTACAGAGAGTGGTCTTCTTACCTAACCTTTCCAGGAGAAAAACAAATGGGGATCCTGGATATCACTGAATGAAAGTGACTGCAATTATCAACCTAAGACACCATCCACAGTAACAATTTTTTCACTTAGTCATTCATTGCTCTGCAGATCAAATATCTCCCCTACTTCTTTCTCCACACAAAAAAGTAATCCTGTACACCACAGCACCAATGTGACTGCACCTCATAACCTGAGATGCCATCCACTGACACTATGAGTAGCTAAGACACTATGAATAGCTCTTCGGATTATATGCTTTCACCTACTTCTTGCCAGCAAAAAATGCAGTTATCTTGGATACCACAGCACCAAAGTTACTGCACTTTGCCACATGGGATGCTATCCACTGTGGCAATTTCTTCAGAACAGCAGGTCGAGAGTATCGGACATCCACCAGAAGGATGCAAGCATAGTCGCCTTGGTGACGTATAGCTCGGCCTGCAAGAAGTGAAGAGGAACTTCCAGTTACAAGTCACTTACTTCTCCATAAAAATAAAAAAATACAATTATCATTATTTGATGTTTAAAAAGAAAAAGAAAAAGAAGAACCAGAATAAAAAAACAAATAGGAAAGGCACATAGACCAATTAACTTTCTTTTAAAGAGTATATATCAATGTATGTTCTGTGGTAGTTTGATAGGAAAATGTATCCTGGGAACGCACTATCATATCTATAATCAGTTCCAACTTCAAAACATGCATTTAGATTTACTTTTTTTTTAATACGCTTTGTCATCACATGCAAAATTGATTGAATCATGTATTCTACCACAATATCAGTTCTGTCATAACAGTGAGCAGGATGTCTACTCCAACTGCTAGGCTGTTTTAGTATCTGAATTTGTCTTCTCACAACTAAGATGTACTCCTCCTTCTCATTCAAAGAAACAGCATTCATAGGTTTAGTGTACACCATGTTTCCCTATCACTCAACTTATAAATTAAAAACCTAACACTCAAGCATAAATCGTTCTATTGTTTCATGTTAACCTTTCAATTATCTTCCCAGTAATGATGATGATGGTGATGATGACGATGATGATGATGACAACGATGACGACAACGATGATGATGACTATGATGATGATGATGACAATGAAGATGATGGTGATGATGATGATGATGATGATGATGGCTATGATGATGGTGACGACGACGACGACTATGACGACGATGACAATGATGATGATGATGATGCTGATGCTGACTATGATGATGATGAAAATGATGTCCATGATTGTGATAATTTGCAATGTGCTGAATTACCCTCCATTCACCCACCTATGGACTGGTTGACAGCTTTCATGCAGAGGTTTTCATAGTGCTGCTGTCCGGCCGTCTGTCCGTCTGCTGCTCGTGGGAAGTGGGTATTCAGGTAGGACATCTTCTCTTTCAATTCAGGCGAAGTCAGGTTTGGGTAGGGCATGCCTACCATGATGACACACCGACCCAGCTCGTCAGAGAAGTTGATTCCCTCACTCATTTTTCCCCCTACCACACTGAAGAGAATGGCACCTGGAACACATGACAATATGGCAAGGGTCTGTTTTGTTGGAGAGTAACCAATTAATATTTGGCTGGACTTTTTTTTAAAGCCCCGTCATTTTAACTGTGACTGAAAAGTAGAAGCAATCTTGGCATAATTTCTTTAGCAAATATGACAGCCATATTTTTACATACCTCCATTAGATTATGAATCTCTTTGCTGTACTCAAACAAAGCCTTGCAATGAACCAGAAAGAGAAGGCAGACATGACTAAGTAGAGGCATGAAGTAACAGTATCACTTATCAAAATCTCATGGCATGGGCAACATGAAATGAAATGGAAGTCAAGTAATAAGAAGTGGAAAGAACATGGTCAATACAATTAGATTTAAGGGAACAGAGATGGACAAGAGAAATAGCTTGAGAGCTGGAGAGAGAGGAGAAAGAAGGTAGGAAGATGCTGGAGCTATGTGGACCAGTGGTCAGCACACCTGACCAGTGGGCCCTATGACCAGTGGGTGCAGTGTTTGAGCCACAGGGTTCCTGGAGTTGCATCCCTGAGCAAGATCGTTTGCTCCACATCCTGGAGTTGCATTCCTGAGCAAGATTGTTTGCTCCACATCCTGGAGTTGCATTCCTGAGCAAGATCGTTTGCTCCACATCCTGGAGTTGCATCCCTGAGCAAGATCGTTTGCTCCACATCCTGGAGTTGCATCCCTGAGCAAGATCGTTTGCTCCACATCCTGGAGTTGCATCCCTGAGCAAGATCGTTTGCTCCACATCCTGGAGTTGCATCCCTGAGCAAGATCGTTTGCTCCACTTCCTGGAGTACTACTGGGTGCCTGGAGTTGCATCCCTGAGCAAGATCGTTTGTTCCACATCCTGGAGTTGCATCCCTGAGCAAGATTGTTTGCTCCACATCCTGGAGTACTACTGGGTGCCTGTGAGGGCAGTGAAGGCACACTAAAGGGCGATTAACTCTTGTATGCGGCCATGAGCCAGCATCAGGTTGAAATCCTCCTCAGGAGAGGAGGTGGTGCCGGTACTTAGCTGTGTGCAACTTTTCTGCTTCTCACTGTGTTTGTTGTCAGGTGCCAGCAAAAGTCTGATCAACCTGCCCAGTGATCGTGGGTAAAGTGTCAAGTGGTCCGAGACCCAGAGGTGGGTGCTAAGTTGCTATATAGATACAAAATCACTTTTACCTATTTGCCATCATGACTGAAAGAGAGTTCAATTTTCAGAAAGAGGCTCACCATATGGTTTAAGGTTTCTCAGTTCCATGACCATGATTACATTCTGACTTCTATTCATGAGAAGAAAGACAATTTCCCTCAAATCTGCACTAAACATACATATTATTAGCTGTGAAGAAACTGAAGAGATGTGAATCAAATACAAGACTGCACAGAGTGGTCAAGATTTCCTACCAGTCTGAAACAGACACTAGTCAGGATCATCACTGAAGGTAAGAGGTCAAGGTGCTAGCTTTTAAATTGTGGCTTTCCATCCACTCACAGGTGCTCAACCAGCACCCTTTTACCCCCTGGTCATGGGGCTACACCTTTTGTCATTCCAACATTATCTCCACTCCCAGGGGAGCATGCAACCTGTATGCAGATGAACTTGCCAATGTTATTTTTCACACATCCTGCAGCTCTGCCCTCACAGGTACTAGTTTTACCCCTGGGTGTGAAGAAGCAATGTGAGTGATGCACTTTGTTCAAGGATATACATATATATGTAATTAGAGGGTCTGCACAGCTTGGAACATCGCACCTAATGGCTGCAATCTGCTGCGGGTCAAGCACACTAACCACGTGGCCACAGAGCCTACACTAGGGCTGTGTAAGAGGACAGCTGGGACTCCTCACCAGTCTGACCACTGCCAGTACCAGACTGACATTGGCGGATGCAGTCCCCATAGCTGGACAGCACACTGTCCGTCTGTCCTGTCCCCTTCGGCTCACGGAACACCACCTTTTTGGCAGAGATCCTTTGCAGCAATCCTGACTTCTCCCAGTGATCATAGACCAGTTTTTCATAGTCGTAGGAAGGGAAGAACACAACTATGCCCCCTGAAATGAACACAGACGATAATACAGTATAGATTTTTGGTGGAAAAAAGATGTTATTAATTGACATGAATCAGGAGAATCATTGTCAGACCACTGAAAGGGTTTGTTTCCTACACACTGGTAACAAAGGAACCATAAATTGTTTTTAAAAATAGTAATAACAATTGTAATGATGATGATGATGATGATGATGGTGATGATGATGATGATGATGATGATGATGATGATGAATAAAAACTTGTTCATCCCACATTGGTGGGGAAAAGCTACAAACTCCTCTCTATCTCTCTCCACCCCTTCTCTTTCTACCTCTGTCATTATATCTCTCTCCCTGTCCACACACACACACACACACACACATACACACACACTCACACACACACCAACGCTGTCCAGATTCTTGAAGAGACACCAAAAGACAGCCTCCAGCTCACCTGGCACCACATTGCCGATGTTGCAGATCAGCCTTCCCAGCTCTTCCACCATCTTGGGACTGCTCCTGTGGGCAAAGGTAAAGTTGAACTCTGACCCTGTGGGCCCACAGGCCACAGTGAGAGGCAGCAGGTGGGTGGGGGGTATGACATGCCCACAGCTGTACTCCATCACCCTCTCTGGCACTACTCCTGCACTGGCAAGCAGTTGCTCCTTGAACTCTGACACCTGGAATAGAGGAAATGAATGACAGAACAGAGAAGTTAAACATCACAATACGAAAAAGCCAGACGGTGTTTACATGCTGGTATGAATAGAAGAGTCCATACATGACAAACGGCAAAGATTTAAATGAAACAGGGAAAGAATCAAAGAGAAGTACAGATACAAAACAAAAGGGGGAAACTGTCAAATAGATGTAGAGATTTTAATATCAGAGGGGAAAACATCTTATTGCATACACACCCACACACATTCAGAGCAATGGAAGCCTATTCACAAAACATAATGATGATGACTTCCCTGTGGATCTTATACAAATACATATGTGACCAGCCACGACAAAACCAGTGCTAAGTCGATTTTTGAACAAAATAGGGTTTTAATAATTTTGAATTCTGCATTCATTTCTGTTTGTTTTGATATAAGAATGAACAGTGTGAGTTAATTTCAAGTTGGGTACTGAAGCAGCAGTCATTTTGAAAAAACGGACTCAGAAGATTTACCTTCTTCAGACATTAAACACCTTAGCAATGGTATTTCAAACTCCGTTTCCAAAAATAGCTGACCTTATTTTTATTCGACATCCACAGAGCAGAAACGCCGAGAGAGCGGCCTTTCTAACGGTATATAACATGAAGGGGTTCTGCAAGGGTTTAGGTGTGTTTATTGCGGCAAAAATGAGACAATTAACGCTAATTACAGGGAGCTTTTGAAACAATACATAACACAAAAGTCTTTATTTTACCATCAAAATATAATTCTTCAAAATGTTTCCTTTGCTAGCATGATAGTTTCAACCATGTAGAATCTATTTTTATGAAAAAGTGAAAATCACCCAGATTGACCCTCCCTGCCTTTTTTCAGTCGTAGCGCAAAATAGTGCCGCGCGACTTAGCACTGGTTTTGTCATGGCTGGTCACATATTTGTTCATTTTTACAATAGTCTAGGGATGCAGATTATATAATTGCATCAGGGAAGTTTTCCCTGGTTAGTGGTAAGTGTTACCAGATACAAAACAATGGGACAGTCTCACCACTTGACCAGTGCTGTTCCAGATTTGTGCAGGGAAAGTCACATTCTGGGGCAGTTTAGTACAGGTCATCTGATTGGCTGGTAGCGTGTAGCAAAGACTAATTCTTGTGTTTATTGGTTTTATTTGTTATTAATGTGTAGTGAATTTGGGTGGAAACATTGCTAGTCACCTTTCTTTCAATTCTGCTTGTTCTAGCCATCTCCTTGTGTCTTGACATTCATGTGAACATAAACAACCCAGTCCAGGAGAGCACAAATCACATCCCCACTGTCTGGCTTTGGTGGTCCTTCCATTTTTACCAAGTGTCCAAGCCTCTAACTGCATCGACTTGGATGGGAGTTGTCATTGGTTTTCAGGCTAAAACTGGTCCTCACATTAACAAAATATCCATTTGAAATAACTACAGAGCATGCCTTCATACTGAGTAACAACAGAAATGTAAACTGGAGACACAAACAACAGAAATGCAAACTGGAGACACAAACAACAGAAATGCAAACTGGAGACACAAACAACAGAAATGCAAACTGGAGACACAAACAACAGAAATGCAAACTGGAGACACAAACAACAGAAATGCAAACTGGAGACACAAACAATAGAAATGCAAACTGGAGACACAAACAACAGAAATGTAAACTGAAGACACAAACAATAGAAATGTAAACTGGAGACACAAACAACAGAAATGCAAACTGGAGACACAAACAACAGAAATGCAAACTGGAGACACAAACAACAGAAATGCAAACTGGAGACACAAACAACAGAAATGTAAACTGGAGACACAAAAAATAGAAATGCAAACTGGAGACACAAACAACAGAAATGCAAACTGGAGACACAAACAATAGAAATGCAAACTGGAGACACAAACAACAGAAATGCAAACTGGAGACACAAACAACAGAAATGCAAACTGGAGACACAAACAATAGAAATGCAAACTGGAGACACAAACAATAGAAATGCAAACTGGAGACACAAACAACAGAAATGTAAACTGGAGACACAAACAACAGAAATGCAAACTGGAGACACAAACAACAGAAATGCAAACTGGAGACACAAACAACAGAAATGCAAACTGGAGACACAAACAACAGAAATGTAAACTGGAGACACAAACAACAGAAATGCAAACTGGAGACACAAACAATAGAAATGCAAACTGGAGACACAAACAACAGAAATGCAAACTGGAGACACAAACAATAGGCTGAGGACATAAGACGAGAAGAATGAGAATGACAGTGGCGATATTATCAGTGTTTCAGGGGAAATAATGCATCAGCACTATCAAGTCTTTATGCAGGGGTTACCTCCCTTGATAGTCATAATTACACAAAACTTAGCTCGCAGAACTGCTGTGAAATGATGAGACAGGCGTTCATTCCAATTGATATGAGTTCAAAGTAATACCACTAGGCCCAAGAGATTGATGTCTTTTAATAAATGGATACATTATTGTTACAAAAGGTCAATCCATCTCCTTGAACACATCAAGAATCGGGTCCTTCACAGTTGAACAACACCATCATCATAATTATCATCATCATCAGTACAACTTACTAGCAGCATGATTCCCTCTGCCACCAACACAACCCTCGAATCCTGCACACTATTATAATCAACATCATCACAACCACCACTGCCACCGCCGCCAACGCCGCTGTCACCACCACCACCACTGCCGCCGCCTTCACCACCGCCACCACCACCACCACAACCACTGCCGCCGCCACCAACACTGCCGCCACCACCACTGCCACCACCACCACTGCCACCACCACCACCACCACTACCACCGCCACCACCACCTTCACCGCCACCACCACCACTGTCACCACCACCAACACCACCACCACCACCACCACTACCACTGCCACCACCACCTTCACCGCCACCACCACCACTACCACCGCCCCCACCACCTTCCCCACCACCACTACCACCACTATGACCACCACCATCATCATCATCATCATCATCATCATCATCATCATCAACACCATCATCATCATTACCATCAACACTCGCTATCACCACCTTCATCACCTTCACCACCACCACCACCACCAACACCAACACCACCATAACTACAACTTACGGGCTGCATGGTTCCTCCTGCCACCACCACTGTCACCACCAACACCACCACCACCACCACCACCACTGCCACCACTACCACCGCCCCCACCACCTTCCCCACCACCACTACCACCACTATGACCACCACCATCATCATCATCATCATCATCATCATCATCATCAACACCATCATCATCATTACCATCAACACTCGCTATCACCACCTTCATCACCTTCACCACCACCACCACCACCAACACCAACACCACCATAACTACAACTTACGGGCTGCATGGTTCCTCCTGCCACCACCACTGTCACCACCAACACCACCACCACCACCACCACCACTGCCACCACTACCACCACCACCACCAGGACCACCACCACCATCATCAACATCAACATCACCATAACTACAACTTACGGGCTGCATGGTTCCTCCTGCCACCACCACTGCTCTGGCGTCCTGCACAACCCTTGCAAAGTGCACTGCTGGGTTGAGCATGAGGAACTTCAGGCTGGACTTGTCCAGTGTGTTCTGTATGTTGACCACAATGCGGCCATCTTTGTCGGCGTTGGTCAGAGATGCCAGCAACTCCTCAATTTGCATTAGCGGTGAGTGGAAGACAGAACGCTGCACCTCCGTCTTTTCTTCAGTAGCGGTCTGCACGCAAGGAATCAAGTCATACAAGATGACAAAAGATTGGTAAGTTGTGCAGTGACAAACAGCAGAGCATCAGGCTTTAACCAGAAAGTTGTGGGACCAGTACCAGCACAAGGTGCAGAAATTTTGTTCTATCTATTCAATGCAGGGTTTTGACTGTTGAACCAGAAACTTTTAAAGAAAGCAAGTAGTCATAGTAAAGCAAGACTTGTAGCAGGAATAATCAGTTTTATAGACACAAATGAAAACGTAACTCAATGTAGTTGTTCACAAACTGCTTTGTTATTTGCATCATATTCTACTGAAGTAATGTAAAATACTCTTGATATCCCCTCAGTGCTTGTGAATGAACTAGAACAGCAGGTAAATAAGAAGCCTCATCCTTTCAAGGGGTTTATTCAAAAATAGGAATAAGTCCACAAACAAACAAAACATGAGTAACAATAAGTCTTGACTTCGCTGTAATTCTCTTAATTGAATCAGAATGATAACACATTTGGTATACATCACACAGGAACAAATAAGTTGATATAAAGTGCAGCTCACGGTTGTTTCAGACTTGTTCTTGGGACATTTCTGTTGCTGAATCTCCTGCAGAAACTTAGAAACTCCTAGTCGTTGAGGGTCATTGGGCTGAACTTTGACCTCGCCTGCCTGGTACTTCTCCACAAAGCCTAGCAGCTTCTTACTAATCTGAAAAAGTAATAAAATATTTTTAAATTAGAGTATTTTCCTTAAAAAATGTGTCAAAATCAGCAAATGTAAAAAGTGAGAACAACAAGAGGCTTGTTCAGGAGTACTCAGCGCTGCATGTTGGCAATTGAGCGCTCTTTGCCACTCCTGAACGCCTAAGATGTAGTGCAGCGCTTCACTTGTTAAAGGGGAGGTAAATCTTCTGCGCCCCATGTTGTGTTGATAGACGCGAAGAAAGTGTTTTCTTTGCCACAGACATCGTTTATGCACGTTTACATGTATTCTGCATGAATAAAATCCACTATTGTGTCATCCTTACTTGCCATTACTTGTACATACAGAGCGCTTGGGGCAAATAAAGCCCGTTCCAGTCCCAAAATGATGTTTCTGAGGGTTATTTTACGCGTCGACGGCCAGTGCGGGATCGAAGACGCCATTTTGAATCTGCGGCAAAATCATTCTGCATCATCTTGGATCGGTGATGCAGAGTGCTGCTCAGCGCTGAGTGAAGCACGCCCCAAATTGGCCGTTCAGGAGTGAATCACATGCAGCGCTGAGCAGCACTCTGAATCGCTGCGCCTCCTGAACAAGGCTCCGGCTTCACACTTCTTTAATACTGGCAGCTCCAACTCTTCTGGATGAAGCAGTTATTTGTTTTGTGATATGTGAACCTGTATTCACCTATGTTTTTAAACAGCACTGTTTTTGTGTTCCTCTTAATTATCAGCATATAAATTTCCTTAAGGAGGTGAACAAGGAATTGTTGTATTATAATACATTGTGTAGTGCTCTGTATTGTCCTACATGTGCATTGCAGTGTCATACATATGACATCACTGCAAATATGTATTCCACCGTGTACCATTGCTACATAATTTGTCACCATTGCCCCAACCAAGAATGACAAAAGCTTATTTTAATGGTGATATCAGCAGTTTCCTTGCCTTTTTCAAAGTATGGCCATCTCAAGTTGTCAACTATTTTCAAAATGACCAACATTTTAGCTTAAATAACTTGATACCAAAAGTAGTCAAGAAGCCTATTATCTTTAGCTGACTTTTTGTGTATCCATTTTCTTTTCTTACTCCAAAAGAAGCACAGTTTGCATGCATGCAGGGATACATGTATACTCTAACTGCAATCCCACACTGCCACATTCCACTGCAATTCTTCAGAACTCCTCACATGTGAGACTGCTTATTTATTCATTCATTCACTCATTTCTTCATGGGACCAGAGAAAGATGGGGACAAAGGCAGACATATATCACGGCTTTTATGAAAAGGTCACTGGAGTACAGGTGAATGCCCATCAAAGAAGCCATGTGAAATAAGTCTGAAGAAATAAAATCCTTTCCTTCCTTCCTTCCTTCCTTCCTTCCTTCCTTCCTTCCTTCCTTCCTTCCTTCCTTCCTTCCTTCCTACATTCATTCACATCATGTCCATAAGTCATGTGTGGCTATTTCCCAGTGGCTGTGGCATGTGGAGGGCTTGCCTGGGATTTCTGACAGAACTGCAGCAGGCGAAAGAGGTTGAGGTTGTCAAGCTGTGCCTGGAACAGGAAGGAGTTGATGGACAGTAGCGTGGTCCGGGGCTGTCCCAGAACCTGCTTCTCTGGGGGGGTGTCTGTCCTACCCCCCAGCCCCCTTGCTAACCCCCTCAGCACCTGAAGCATCTGCTTCACGTACATCAGGTTGTCTGCCCGCAGTCGGCTTTGGTATCTGTTAGCAGACAAAGGCATCCAGGTTTAACTAATTCATTAGGAATTAGTAAAGGTTGTAAAGGTACTGATTTCATTTGGTGACATATACATATACATGTAAATATGTGTATTAAGGTCACATGCTGCTTTACACTGACACACATACACATTCAAGCAAAGACACATGCCCAGACATGCTTACACACACACACACACACATTCACAATCACACACACACACACACACACACACATACACACACACACACACACACACACACACACACACACACACACACACACTCACACACACACACACACACACACACACACACACACACACACTATCACTGAGCCACATGATTCATCTGATACTGGCATTTGAAGACAAAACACTGAAACAGATGGATATGACTCACACATTCAGGTTTCAAGCAAGTATGGTGAGTATTAAAATCTTATGCTGTCTCACAATATATTTGGGATTATTCATAGAACAGTGGTCCTTCACTCCCCTCACAAGTGCCTGGTACTTTAGAATTTAGGGAAGGAATAATAGTTAACCTCCTTTAAGTCCTTACCAAAGACTAACAGAGGCCGCCAGTCTTCAACTCTTGTGCTCTGGCCCAGCACAAAATTGAGCTGGTGCCAGACATTGCCCTGGGCTATTTTGTATTCTCACATCTCCCTTTTGAGAACCAACATGATGTTTGCAGAGTTTGTCTGCACCAAATTTCTGGTGGGAGCTTTGCGCTTGGCTAAATGCTGCATCTTCATTACATTTTCCCAAAAAGTGTTGTCCAAAATTCATTAAGATAGCCTAAAACCATCCCTAAAACATGCTGATTCCAAATCGTTGCTCAGATTTTGGCAGCTTTTCCTATTCTGAAGCCTTGTGCTGACTCATTCACAGATTTTTCTTTTTTGTATATGTGAAGGGGGTCTGGGAGAAACCAATAGAAGTAGCTAATTGCTAACTGAGATTTGATTTGAATCAAATACTCCTATGATACTAACCTGAAAACATTTTATTCCATAAAGATATTCAAAGTAGAACCCATTCTACACAGAATTTAGAGTTGTGAATGTGCAAAACAGGCATTTTGAGAAAACTTAATTCAAATATTGCATTTGTTGTTACAAGAATTAACCACACAGGATATCTTACAAAAATGAAAGCTGTAGCTTCACTGGCTTTGCTTCTAACAGCCTCTAGCAATATTCAACACATGAAGAAACACAAAAAATATTTTTTCCTGACGTGAACTGCCATGCATATATAGATTTATGTGAAAAACGAAAATGTCATTATTTCATGGAAATTTGAAAAGTGGTAGAAATTTTTCTGAGGTTTCACAACAGGGTAGCATTAAAAAGCACTGCAACGGTGAATTTTGTGTTTAAAGAAGACTTTGATACTTTGGAATATGCAAGATGAGATACCACTGGAGAAATTTCTAAGTGGAACTCATTTTTGACAGGAGGTAACCTATTCACCTATTTTTGGTTGCATCTCCGAAAGTCTACATAGATTTCTGTTGCTTTTTCTCATATGACCTCACATATAGTGGAGATTTCAACTGCAAGAATTTTCACTGCTTTATACACTGCACTGCCCAGCTCCCAGCAAATGCAAATCAATCCCTGAAGCCATGCAGCAACAACAAGAGGAGGACTTGTAGACCACCCGTCCAGCTGCTCTGTTTATCCTTACCTTTCAAGGTACTGACTGAGCTGGCTGTGGGCACGGACAATGTGTGACCCCGTGACCTCCACACTGTGGATGCTGTTGATGGTCTCCATCAGGTTGTGTGCCTCATCGATGATGATGATGTTGTCCTTGATCTTGATGCCTGATGCCTCCCTTGTAGACTGGTGTAGCAATGTGTTGTACGGCAGCACCACCACCTGGTAAAGCAACACAAACAACTCCCTGGTAGACTGGTGAAGCAACGTGTTGTACAGCAGCACCACCACCTGGTAAAGCAACACAAACAACTCCCTGGTAGACTGGTGTAGCAACGTGTTGTACGGCAGCACCACCACCTGGTAAAGCAACACAAACAACTCCCTGGTAGACTGGTGTAGCCACGTGTTGTACTGCAGCACCACCACCTGGTGAAGCAACACAAACAACTCCCTGGTAGACTGGTGTAGCAATGTGTTGTACAGCAGCACCACCACCTGGTAAAGCAACACAAACAACTCCCTGGTAGACTGGTGTAGCAATGTGTTGTACGGCAGCACCACCACCTGGTAAAGCAACACAAACAACTCCCTGGTAGACTGGTGTAGCAATGTGTTGTACGTCAGCACCACCACCTGGTAAAGCAACACAAACAACTCCCTGGTAGACTGGTGTAGCAATGTGTTGTACGGCAGCACCACCACCTGGTAAAGCAACACAAACAACTCCCTGGTAGACTGGTGGAGCAATGTGTTGTACGGCAGCACCACCACCTGGTGAAGCAACACAAACAACTCCCTGGTAGACTGGTGTAGCAACGTGTTGTACGGCAGCACCACCACCTGGTAAAGCAACACAAACAACTCCCTGGTGGACTGGTGGAGAAATGTGTTGTACTGCAGCACCACCACCTGGTAAAGCAACACAAACAACTCCCTGGTAGACTGGTGTAGCCACGTGTTGTACTGCAGCACCACCACCTGGTAAAGCAACACAAACAACTCCCTGGTAGACTGGTGTAGCGTGTTGTACTGCAGCACCACCACCTGGTAAAGCAACACAAACAACTCCCTGGTAGACTGGTGGAGAAATGTGTTGTACGGCAGCACCACCACCTGGTAAAGCAACACAAACAACTCCCTGGTAGACTGGTGTAGCAACGTGTTGTACGGCAGCACCACCACCTGGTAAAGCAACACAAACAACTCCCTGGTAGACTGGTGTAGCAACGTGTTGTACGGCAGCACCACCACCTGGTAAAGCAACACAAACAACTCCCTGGTAGACTGGTGTAGCAACGTGTTGTACGGCAGCACCACCACCTGGTAAAGCAACACAAACAACTCCCTGGTAGACTGGTGTAGCAACGTGTTGTACGGCAGCACCACCACCTGGTAAAGCAACACAAACAACTCCCTGGTAGACTGGTGTAGCAACATGATGTACGGCAGCACCACCACCTGGTAAAGCAACACAAACAACTCCCTGGTAGACTGGTGTAGCAACGTGTTGTACGGCAGCACCACCACCTGGTAAAGCAACACAAACAACTCCCTGGTAGACTGGTGGAGCAATGTGTTGTACGGCAGCACCACCACCTGGTAAAGCAACACAAACAACTCCCTGGTAGACTGGTGTAGCAATGTGTTGTACGGCAGCACCACCACCTGGTAAAGCAACACAAACAAAAAGTTGTGGTTGCGGCAACCAAACCAACTCTATATTTTCTGTCAATCCTAAACTTTTTTCCAATTATGAAAAAAAAAAAGAAGGAAAGCAAGACAGTGATGGAAAACAACAAACGACATCAGTACATGCTGTACCATACTCCCTGCCCTATGAGCACTTTGAAATCCACTATTTAAGTAGAAACAAGAATTTGAAGCTAAAGTGAAAATCTTATATATGTTCAATCTGACCTCTTCTATTTCTTTCAATGTTGAGGGGGAAAAGTTCAGGCTGACCTACCGACTCTGTCTCTCTTTGCCACGTCACCTTAGCCACAACTTTGTGTTTCCATAATGGACAGAGAGGGGACAGCGTGGCTGAGAGGCCCCACGTCTAGGCTAGGAGCAGGCAACATGCAATGAGCCCAGGGTGTTTGCATTCTGGTTGGAAAAAAGCTTTGAGAAAAGCCTGCAAATTTTTTGTGTGATGGAGTGATGCGGCCTCAGGCTAGGAAGGGATTGCAGGAAAAGGAGGACAGGGTGTATTTATGAATATCTCTCAGGTGATCCATTCCAAAATGGCAGTTTAACAAATCTTGATTTACATGTAACAGTTAACAGTGGGATGTCCACCCCTTTCATCTATGAGCCGTTCTCAAACACCCAGAGTTAAAGCCTCTCCCCTGAAGATGATCTAATGAAGTATTTTCTTATGTTTGTCCTACATTACATATATAACTTCACCCTGCAAAAGTATCTCACATTTCTTGGGTTGGAAAAAGGAACATTCGCAAGTATAAACTGATATGCTGAACAGCTTTAGTCAGCACTAGTCCTAATTTCAAATCCCTATCCATTAATACCTTGGCCAAACATGAGCTAATTGTAGTTATAGGAAGGTAGATAGGTAGGTAGTAAGAAGGTGGGCATGCATGTGTATGTATATCTGTATGCATCCATTTGTATTGTTCAAGACGCTACCCCCAATACCAGTAATGATGATGACAAAGATGTATAGGTATTCTTGTTGTCTATTCATGACTTCAGTTGTTGAGTTTTTCTTAACCCTTACGTTGCTGAGTTTTTTTAGCAATGCATCATTGCTCTGTGCTGACTTATCCCCCAGAATTTACTCCAAAAACGGTCACCGTCTTTGAAGTCAATTTTCATATTCTTCTTCACCTCTGATTAAAACATGCAAAGAATAAAAGCTGTAGCCGAGAGAATTCTGTACACAGTGGTATGCAGCACTTGAATGAAATTTATCATAATACCTGCGTTTTATTCTCAAAATGAAATAAAACAACAACAACAACAACAAAACAGACCAATGAAATGCCTTTACACTAACTTTATTATCTAATCATAACCTCCAGCAATTATCAGGCTTGATTTCTGATAGGTTACCTAGTAAAAAGAAGGACAAAAAAGGCCTCAAATCCTTACATGCACCTAAAAAGTCACCACGTACTTGCTGTGATCATGGAGTAGGGGTGTGGTTGGGAGTGGGGAAGACACTGATCACAGTGCCTAAAAACAATCACTCTAACCTTGTTGAAAGCAAAAGATTTTCATGAGGAATTATAAGCATAACTATTTACTCATCCACAAAATGACACCAATGGAATATCTACATGTTACTACAGGTACAATGACATACTAATAAAAATGGCTGAAACTGGAAAATCACACACACACACACACACACACACACACACACACACACACACACACAGCTTCTACCCAAGGCAACATGCAGTGTCCATAGCAGGTTGAAAACTATCTAGCAAATCAAGCAAAAATATCTACAGCAGGTTCAAAATCTCCAATCTCGAAACCGTGAGTGAGGCGCGAGTTGGTCGACTGGATGGGCTGCGAAATATTGCGACGCATACCTGATTGTTTGTTCGGTCATTAGTCCAAATACATCGTCATCGAAGAAGTAAGCGAAAATCTCGTTGGCATCGTCGCTCTCAGTGTGAACAAGTAGGCCAGACGTCTGACAGAAGGGAGGAAGCTAAGCATCTTCGGAAGCCTGCTGTCGGAAAGAGCGTGATGCGCTTCCTGATGCACGTCTTGAAGTTGATCTACTTGACGATGCTCGCTCCGATGCACGATTCGAACTTCGACATCTTCCCGCGATCGGAATCGCTGCAATTCTGCTTCTGCCTCGGCAACATCCTCTAGCTTGAAAGGCTCGAACTCTTCGTCTGAATCCTCGCCAAACAAAAGCTCTATTACACGCTCATCGATTTCTTCTGACATAACTTGACGCCCAAAAAAAATCAAACTTCTGAGCGAATTTACTCAAAAACTTTGTAGAGATCGCCCATACAAACTGCACATGCACAGAAAGCTCGGGATGCCCGCTTTCCTGCTGAGGTATTTATAGATAGTTGATGTCATTTGCACGGGAGATAAGCGCGTTCAAACTAACCCACCCTCAGCAATCGAGTGCGGGCGGGACCTCCTGCCGTCCGCACACAGCGGTGAAAACAAGCTCGGCGGGAATTCCCGCCGGCCGCACGCTAAAATAATAAAGTTCAGAAAAAAAGAAGGCTTACATCAGCTAGGGGGACAGCCATGCGAGTTCCGTAGTAGGGGCAAGCCTTGATAGCTCGAGCAGTGGAAACCAGGTCTTCGATGTCCTGCACTTCTAGCAGAGCCTGGTCGCGGAATTCCTCCAGCAGGTGTCGCTTGTGGAACGGGCATCCTGCAGTGCCGCTCTTCTTTTTCTGTTTCTTCTCCTGCAGCTCCAGGCACCTGTCATGAGTACACGTGGTGTCACAGGGAATTCTCAAATGCCATACATCACAGAGAAGGTAACATTTTACTGCCATTGCAAGAATTGCTTCACATATTAATTTTTTGTTAAAGAAGTAAAGTCACACAAAAAGTCATAATTACAAGAAAAATCTTGGTGTTGTAATGACAATTCTTGCTGCACTGAACAAGAAGTTTGTATGATTTGGTTATCAAAATGCATCTGCCATAATTAAAGAGGTGATTAATGCCATAATTTGTCTTGTCTTTTTTTTTTGCTAACGGAATGTACAATGCCCAAGAAAATCTTCACATCATGCAAACAAAAGCCTGCTTTCATCATTAGACTATCCTATGACCACAGACAAAGCATTTCACATTCAAAATGAGACAGAGAGAGAACCTGTCATTCATCAGGGACAGGGACTTCAGTTTCCTAACACTGTCGTTGACACAGAGATTCTGGCGAGAACCAAGGGTGACGACACGCGTTGTCTCCCCATAAGGACTCTTCATCACTTCCCGAACAAACTGTGCCAGCTGGGAGTGGGTTCTGGAGCAGTAGAAAATCTGGAAGAGAGGGAATGAGCTTGGGGGAAAGACTACCATATCTGGGCATTCATGTCCAAGCCTGTGGTAGGAAGGATTTGACAGGCTGATTGGTTACTTTGTCCATAATAGGAAGACTGTGATTTTCTTTTGTACTAATTGCTGTTCATTACAGGTAATCAAAATGGTATCATTCCTATCATTTCTATTAATTCTTCATGATCTGATCAATATGAACAAATGCATGAACAAGATTGATGATGAAACATAACAAACCCTTGCAGCCTGGAATAAGTAGCTATTCCCAGCAAGAGGGTTGTGTGTTATGAGAACAAATTGTTCTCAAATAAATACTTATCAGTTCTATTAACTTTTAATTTGATGGGCTAGATAATGGAATACAAATCTAAATTAAAACAGTCAAAATCTGCAGGCACAAACTTTTCTGCATGGATTTTCAGTAATATTCAAATCTTGTCCACATAATTATGATTCATAACCATAGAGTAAAACATGTACATGCACTGAATAATGAAGTGACCCATGCATATGGGCCATTTACTCTCAGACAAAGCTATGTACCCAAATACTCTCCTTAAAACCCACATTTCCACTAGTTCATATGACATTGCATTTAAACAAAATACATGTAGAATAAAATGTAGGTTTCTTTTTTATTTGTGTGTGCGTGTGTGTGTGTGTGTGTGTGTGTGTGTGTGTGTGTGTGTGTGTGTGTGTGTGTGTGAGTGTGTGTGTGTGTGAGAGTAGGAGAGAGGGGGGGTGTAAGTTACACAACCATTTTATAAATTAGATGGCAACTTCATTAAATCAGTTACGAAGCTGCTCCTTGAATCTAGGTTCATACCAGTCATGAGAAAATGAAATCAAGCACTTTTAAAGGATTTTTCTACTGACTCACATATAAAAATCAATGACCTTCATACAAAGCCACCATTCAATCAACGACACATTGATAGCAGCAATGGCAAAAGCTGATTACAATCAGTAGTCTTGCCAGTCCACGATACTACAGTCATTTTCTGGGCAACTATTGATGTCCAGTCCCTTATATGCATGAACGTCGACTTGGATCCGACTTCGAAGTTGCCAACTAAACGTTGTGACGTAGTAACTAACTAGGGTGAATCCTGGGAATCCCGTCTGAGTGCGCATGTGCAAGCATCTTTGGCTGTCGTCTGCTTGTTGGCAGATAACTCATTATGCGCGCATGCAAGTCTTTGTGAAACTCATCTGCAGTTTCCAATATTTCATGGCAATGAAATATCAATATATTGTATATTTCTCCATTATCGAACAAATCAAGTGGATTCGTCCCGTTTATATTCTGTCCCATATCCTTCGTTGCAGTTGCCGATCAAACACACCCATAAACGCTGATCTTTTGTGTTGACATGATTTTAATGCTCTCGCTCCAGCCTCAGCTCTCACTTTTCCCACCAAACTTGTAAAACCCTGGCATACATCGACACACATTTTCTCAAATACAAAAATAAACCAATTTAATGTGAACAGTGTTTTCATAACTCAGATGCAATTTAAATGTATTGTTTTCATGGCATCAGACAACACTAGCTTTGTACACAATGTCAACAGATGCATCAGCGTGTAGATGCATCGACCTGCATTTCCATTTTTTAAATGTAGGAGCTTTCACGACCTATTGATGCATTCAAAATACAGCTTTGATAAATTAATGCTGTTCATGGCTTACATTTTCTTTGAATGGGTTTCTAGTATCCCAAAATACAGCATTTTCTGTGTGAACCGTAGACAGGTCTGCCATTTAATTGTGCAAATAATTGGCAACTACGAATTTAGTCCACCTCTTGATGTGGTCGAAATATCGTCGTCAACTACTGTCGAAATGACCGACAGTCAGGTTTCATGCATTGCAGACTGTGACGTTTAGTTGGCAACTGCCGTTCAGTTGGCAACTAAAGCTTTAGTCGGCTTTCAGGCATCAGAGCCCTGGTGTCAGACTTGAAGACTAGACTTTCTGGTAGTTGTGACTAGAATACTGTCTACACATGCTCATCAGATATCAATTTCAGGCTGACTGAACTGGGATGAAAACGACTGAGAGGAAAAAAAGAGGAAAAAAGGCTGGGGTCCAGGGGCCGCTGAGGCCCCGGTGGGGTGCAGGGGCAACCCCCCCGCTGGGGTCCAGGGGAGCAACGCCCCCTAAGCAAAAACGATTTTCAGCAAATTTGATGGGCTTAGAAGCAATTTCCTGGCATTTAAAACACATTTTGTCAACAGAAAGGGAAATGGTAAATGAGATTAAGTATCTGCATGTAAGTATTGAATGATTCACTTTTAACCAAGTGGGAGTGGCTAAAATTAGCATGACTGCTGAGCTGAGAATGTGAAGTGCATCAGGGCAAATGCCATAGGCCTATGAAAACAATGTCTCTCTATAGACACTCATCCTATAGAGAGAGATGAGTGTCATTGTTCTCTCAGTGTCAGATCCACATCATTGGATGCTACCACTGCGTCCATCGCCAATGCTGACTTGCTAGAAGGCACTTCACCAAAGTTTCAAATCTAATCTCGATCTTCGGTGGACGTGACGAAGACTCACACATATTAAACCCCCCCCCTCCAATTTTCTCAATGGATTTACATGAATCGCGTGGGTGACCAAATCGGTAGGAAAATCGGCGGAAATCCGCCGATCAGGGGAAGATTTTCATCCCTGCTGAAGGATGCATGTCAACATCAGTTGACATAATCATGGTGTAAGATTAAATACTTTTTAAAGACTGAGGATTAAAAAAAATAAAGATCTTTTAAATGCTTTAATGGCCTTTCCATAAAAAGAGGACTTTAAGGATACTGGCTACAGATTTAAGGACTTTTAACTCTCTGGCGTCGCATCGCATCCCAGCATGCGATGTGATAACAAATGTCTCTTTCTGCTTTTTACTGGTCTAAGGGAGATAAATCTTGTTTGCCTGTGTTGCTAAACGAATGTGCAAGCAGATTTAGCTCCCTTTAGTCGATCTTTTACACCAATGATCAGAAATCGAAACTTCTGTGCCCATGGTGTATGTTGACAAAATTGCGATAGAGCGACAAACGGAGACGCTAAATATTGTGATTGTTCTCCAGAATCATAAGTTTTTCATGATTTGGTTTATTGCAAGCTTCCATCTGCTTGTACTTGTCTATACTAAACGTTTATAAACATTTGCATTGCTTGGATATATGGAAATTTCTGTGCTTGTGTGCTTCCCATAACACAGGTAGTAAACAGGTTTTTCCCCCCTACTTTTTCATTTTTGCGCATCTACACACTCAATTCTATGGTGTGTAATTCATAATTAGCACTTTTAGTCACTTACATCATTCTTTGCGTGTAAAGAGTAAATAGAGAGCTTTCATTTGAGATATAATTTGTCTTGTTATCTTATGCCTTTGTATTTTTATTATATGTTTGAAAATGCATGAAAAACTTACGACGCCAAAGAGTTAAAAGACCAGTACAAACCCCGTTTACTACGAAAACAGTTGGCAAATAATTTTTCACCCATACCTTGGTGATGTGGTCTTCCTCTTTTTCCTCATCTGGTTCTTTCTCCTCCGCGTCTGACTGCTCATCGATGATGAAATCTTCGTCCTCTTTACCAGCATCCTCCTGGGCACTGATACTGTCCATCTTCGAGACTTCTGCTTTGTAAGCTTTCTTCAGGTCACCAGATGCCCCTTTGAAAAGTTCATCAAATTTGGTGTCCACCAAGATGCGTCTTTTCTTGGGTAGGGAGGGACCCATTGAACGTTTGGCCTCCTGCAGGTAGAAATACCACTCTGGTAAAGGCATGCTTAGTATGTGACTGCATGAGAAAATGTACTGAAATTATGGGTAGTCACTAAAAAATGTCCCCATTGAGTTGATTATGTACTTTAAGTGTAACACAGCTAAAACCATGAATGCCTAGCTTCTAGGACTAACTCTGGTGGCTTAACAAACTTGGTATTCAAATTTTTAAAAAGGGTGGGTGGGGTGGGTGGGGGGTGGGTTGGGTGGGGGTGGACTTGTGATTAAGGTAACATGAAGGGACAAAACAGGGTCTTCAGCCAGTTCAGGTAGGCCAGTGTTGCTGTTTTTTTGTTTGTTTTTGTTGTTTTGTTTGGGGGTTGTTTTGTTTTGTTTGTTGTTGTGTTGTTGTTGGTTTTTTTTTGGGGGGGAGGTGGGGGGTTATACAGAAGGCTAAACTGAGACTGCACATTTTGTGTGTGGGTGTATGTGTGTGTTTGAAGTGTTCCATACACAGTAGATTCATCTGAACATGAATAAAAATTTCTCTTTCATTGTAAACATTTAAAAAAAACTTAAATAGTGCTCGCAGGGAAAAGGGGACAGCATTCAGTTTATTGTTTACCTTCAATTTCTTCTCTTTTTTCCTTTTTTTCCTTTCTGTATTCCTTCACAGTTCACTACCAAAATGAAAATTTTGGGTTCAGTAGAGGATTAAGGGTTGGTTGGGTCACTCTTTCTTTCTCATATAAAACCCTATCCAATGTGATATCCAAGAAAATCATTTCAGTATTCAACCTGAAACAGATTTAATCTCAAAAGAATTACATTTAAAAATTGATGAGAAAGAGTCTGCTTTGGTAATGTATTGATGTTGTTGTTTTATCTACACATTATACCGTATATTTCCAAGTATGTCTTATGCTTCAGGCAAACAGCACTAAATTAGATGAACCCCAGAGATCAAACTTTGGCCAAAATTTCCTGATTGAAAATAGCCTGACTTAGTAATTGCCATTTACAGCATTCGCTGGCCATCCAATCAATTTCATCAGCTAGGACTCACTTACACTGTAGTTACTCTTTTGTTGTTGTTCAACAAAATTCTCATGCCATCTTAACTCTTAAGATCCTGTACCACCCATTACAGCCCACCCTGCTCAACCCTGTACCGCCCGTAGCCACCCACCCTGAGTGGCTGTTACTTGACTAATTTTTCTACAGATTGCATGATCCTTAAAGGACTGGGGAATGAAAAATGTGAATGACTTACAGGACCTCAAGAGTTAAAACTAGCTTGGCAATCATACTTCCTTCCCCTTTAATGGCACATGCTGCAGTCACCTGTGAGCAGCAAGATGTCACCCCAGACCTGTCCCCAACCAACCTTCAGGCGTGCCTCTCTCTGCACCAGCTGGCTCTGTTCTGTCTGGACCCTTGTCAATTGCTCCTCCTTGGCCTTCCGATGAGAGAACTGTGCAATCCAGTCATCTTGGAGTCTCCGATTCTCCTCTTCCAGCTTCAGAAGTTCCTCCTGCTGCTGCTCTCTGAAGTCTGCCAGCCACTTAAGTGCACCACAGATGAGGCTCAAGGACTTCCCTGTCCCAGTGGGACTCTCAAAGATTCCAATCTTCCCATCACTCAGACAAGTGTAGAGATGCCTCATGAAGCCAACTTGTATGTCATAGGGTTTGAAAGGAAAGGGAAAGTCTGCTGGAACAGGGACCTCCACATTACTTGTTCCATTTATTTCATTTTTCCGACTCTCATCCAGTTGTGGGACCTGTAACACATCAGCACAGCAAACTGTGATTGCTTATAATCTTTCCAATACCCCCTACTTGTATACCCTTAACAGAAAGCAACTAAGAGGTAGCTGGGAAGTGCACATGAGAGTGGTTGGTTGAAGATGAGAAATAGAACCTATACTATATATAGGCTATAGGTTAAAAGCTATGTGCTGATACATGGACTGACAAACATTCCTAGATAATATTATGTGTATGTGTATATGTATATATATATATATATATATATATATATATATATATATATATATCGCTCGCTGGCTCTCTCTCTCTCTCTCACGAAGATCTGTGCGCGAGCGCATACACGCACACGCATACACATACACACACACACACACACCACGCACAAGCACATATCCACAAACATACACATGATATACACACGCGGCTTAGCACAGAGAACAACCGGAGCCGGCTCCGGGGGAGCCGAAATAACTTTTTGCACGCTACGTATTGTGTTAAATGAATATAAACAACACAACTGCCATAAAAACTCTTACAGCACCTAATGTGTCGTGTGTCTGGATAAATTCCTTGCAAAGATAACGTGCAAAAGCGTAAAATAGCAGAAAGGGAGTGCCGGAGCCGGCTCCAGGGGAGCCGGCTCCGGGGGAGCCGGCTCCGGCACTCCCTTTCTGCTATTTTACGCTTTTGCACGTTATCTTTGCATGGAATTTATCCAGACACACGACACATTAGGTGCTGTAAGAGTTTTTATGGCAGTTGTGTTGTTTATATTCATTTAACACAATACGTAGCGTGCAAAAAGTTATTTCGGCTCCCCCGGAGCCGGCTCCGGTTGTTCTCTGTGCTAAGCCGCGGCCATGATACACACACACACACACACACACACACACACACACACACACATATATATATATATATATATATATATATATATATATATATATATATATATATATATATATACTCATGCATGATATATATACACGTACACGTTCTACACACACAGCCGCAGGTGGACTATGATACAACTTACAAGCAGGATAGCAAGCACGTGAAAAGACCGACAGCTCAAAAATGACACGAACTGAAAGAGAGTATTACAAAAGCCTTGGACATTTTTTCTCTTTCCGACAGGCATATATGCATGATGTGGGGTTGAACTTGAACTGAGAAAATTGCATTCAGATAAGAAAATCTAAAACCTCAATTACCTGTTTACTGTCGTTGGCGTTGCCTAAGTTCTTAAGCTGACCAGAAGAATTTTTACTCGGCAAGGCTGACCCGCTATTTCCTTCGATCAGTGAATCAGCAACAGCCAAAAGCAGTTCATCACCCTCTTCATCAAATTCGTCCATATTCCGCTATTAATTTTTGTGTGTCACTACGTGAATGAAAAGCTCGCGCGGTTTTGAGACAGGGAGATTACTCTCATACAGTATCAAGGGAAATTACTGTCACTGGGAAGTCGGGTACACTACTCACAGTGCGATACCGCTGGCAAGCGTCAAGCTGCTCCATTCCTGTGTGCAAAGATGGAACTTCAGACGATATTGTATAACAATGCGGAGTATATTGAAACGGTAAGTCGTTGTTGATGTATCTTAACTATCTGGTAAGGAACAAACTTGCCGGGAGTAATACCAAACTAGAGTCGAATGACTCATACATTGATACAATGATACATCATACACAGTGAGTGTAACAGTCGTACATCATTAGAAAAGCATTGATGAGTTCTTAGCTGGACGGACTGTGCGTGTTAAGATATGTTTGTAAATTTGTTACAAAAGCTAAAGTTTTCCCCCTATTTTGAAGCAAAGCTTTCAATTATGAGATTAACGTCTCATAAGATACAAAGTGCTACTGCTAGTATTTGCAACCTATTTCTGCGACAGTTGACTTGTGATCTCACGGTGACGGTCACGCGCACCCGAAGTATTTCTGCTCAGCAATGGTCGAGTACTTCAGCTTAATACACACATAAATTACCTCTGTACATTTCATACAAATATAGTGGTAATTTCAATTTATGACTTAGAACACCAGTTGAGTTTTCTATATATTCTCTTATTTCGAGCGTGTGTGTGCCAGAGCCTCCATAGCTCAGTGGTTAGAGCACTGGTCTTGTAAACCAGGGGTCGGGAGTTCGATCCTCCCTGGGGGCTGTCGTCAGCCTTTTTATTTCGCTATTCTTTTAGGTACGTTTTCTGATGTAGGGTTTTGTTTGTTTGCTTGCTATTATTTTCAATATCACTCTATAGTTATGTTTTCTTTCTAACACCTATAGAGGGTCAGAAATTCTGGTGGTAGTCGAAACAAATAATGATCACCAATGAAGGGCTATGCCCGAAACACTTGTTTTCATACTAAACCTGAGATTCCAACACCGCCCAGTGACCTTTGTAATCATTATTTGTTTTGTCTTCTGGAATCCGGCCGTCCATGTTTTACCTCCGGTAGTTAAAGTATTGAGTTTTTTAAATTAAATTAGAGTACATTATTATTAATCAACCTTCTTTCATTGTCTTTGAAATTACTATGGACACACCTAGTTTATTCTTTTAAGAACAAAGGAAAATGCGGATTGTCAATTTTTGAAATGAAAATTGAAATGTAAAAAAATTACTAGTTATTCATCTCCTATACTTCTGGGGGGGGGGGGGGGGGGGGGGGGGGGTTCTTCAAAATTTCTTATTTTAATCCTGGGTGCATAGATTGTCACAGAATGTTTTGTAGTTTTATTTGCATTGTCTTGCCACCACCACCACTTGCTAGCAAACAAAGTGCAATAACAAGTTTAAACATGCAATTTTTGTCTTTGACTTTGAGTCATGTATCAACTCGAATTACACACCGGGCACACGCACACGCAACACACACACACACACAGAGACAACGCCACACACGCACAACACACACACACGACCCACACAGCCACCACACAGACACACACACACACGCACACACCACAGCACCACACACACACACACACACCACACACACCCACAGCAGCACACACTACACACACACACACACAACCCACACCCACACACACACTCACACGCACACCACATGCTACACACTTAGTTGTAGAGCTGTGTGAGCAAATGAATGGACGAGTGTGTTCAGTTTGACTTGACAGACTGATATCCCCTTGATTTATCATGTAGATGATATTTGAGGTGGATTTGAGAATCATCATGTAGGGTATCATTGGTAACTTGTAGAAAGCTAAATTGCCCTTTGGCTGTTCTTTTAATGTCAAACCTAATTTGGTGCTATTGGCTGTCACAGGTGATGCTCATTTGTTGCATCTTTATTTGTAACTGAGTCCTTGTTTGTAACACATGTCTTCTTATTTGTAGTTGCAAATTATGTCATGCAGTATCAAAATGCTGTGTGTTCTTTTTGTGATATATAATTGGTCAGTCAATATATCTGCTAGTAGATGAATACATCTGGTAACTTTTACCTTGTGGGCAAGAGCTTAGAATTCTGAGAAAAAGTGATGTTTTCATGAATATTTGCAAGAAGCTGATATCTATTGCAGATTATGGTTACAATATGTAAAGTTCCCTCAATCCTCTCCCCCTTTCTTTGCATTTACTGATTTAGCTTCCATCTCCTTTCCTGTTGTCTGTCATCTCAGTTTAATGGAATGTTTAATGATTTATGTCAGGGAATTGCATCAGAAAGACTTCCTCAGGTGGGCCCACTAGTGG
>JAWQFJ010030264.1:5000-7500 GCA_034096865.1 Theodoxus fluviatilis | reverse complement strand
GATGCAAAGATGGGGTAAGGATGAATGATCCATGCATGGATGGATGGATGGATAGATTGCTGAATGGATGGATGGATGGATGGATATATGGATGGATGGATAAATAGATGGATGGATGCATGGACGGATGGATGGATGGATAAAGGGATGGATGGATGGATGCATGGACGGATGCATGGATGGATGGGTGGATAAATGGATGGATGGATGGATGCATGGACGGATGCATGGATGGATGGGTGTTGGATGGGCGAGTGAATGGATGCATGGATGGATGGATGTTGGATGGGCGTGTGGATGGATGGGTGGATGAATCTATGAATAGATAAATGGTATGATGGATCGATGGCTGCTTGATGCTTTGCGGCTTATAAGCCTGTGTAGGTCACGTGGGGACACAGACCACGCGAATCAAGAGTGTTGGTTGTAGTCACACCAAGTCAAGTTTTCACGTCCCTCGTCATTCGCCATTGATGAATCTCGAAGGGACGCGCGGTGGTTCTGTTTTCACCTACAACCCACAGGGGCAGGGTAGAAAGAAGGAAGAGGGAGAGGGAGGGAGTAATGAGCGGAGAGATCTGAAGGGGAAAAAAGGCAAAGAGGATAAGAAGAAGGGGGTAGGGCGGGGGAAAAGGGTGGGAGGTGGGGGTGGGGGAGGGGAATATTGATCAGGCAAATTCAGTCTCTCTCTGACTCGATATCATGGCATCGCCTTGCGTTGCATAGCACCAGGGGAAGCGTTGCTGTCTGTGCGTAGTGGGAGGGAGTTTGTTTCTTAAGTGCAAATGCCTTGGTGCCACTGCGGCGTGAGATTGAAGCAAGTGAGTATCGTGGTGTGTTGCAGCTGCGTGGAGTAGCCGCGGCTTTCGGTAAAGGGTTAGGTGCCAGATTGTGTATTGTGAATTTTCACCTATTGTTGTAGTAGCAGTTTGTGGTGGTGGCGGTGGTGGTGGTAGTGGTGGTGATAGTGGTAGTGGTGGTGGTGGTAGTAGTGGTGGTGGTGGTAGTAGTAGTAGGAGTAGTAGAAGTGGTAGCAGCAGTAGTGGTAGTGGAGTAGTAGAGTAGCAGCGGTAGTGGTAGTGGAGTAGTAGAAGTAGTAGTAGTAGTAGTAGTAGTAGTAGTAGTAGTAGGACTAGTAGTAGTAGGAGTAGTGGTTGTAGGAGTATGAGTAGTAGTAGTAGTGGTAGTAGTAGTAGGTGTAGCAGAAGGAGTAGTAGTAGTAGTAGTAGGAAGAGTAGTAGGAGTAGTAGAAGGAGGAGAAGGAGTAGTAGTAGTAGTAGTAGTAGTAGTAGTAGTAGTAGTAGTAGTAGTAGTAGTAGTAGCAGTAGTGGTGTTGGTGGTTGTGATGAATGGTGGTAGTAGTATTGTTAATAGTAGTAGTTGTAGTAGGAGGAGTAGTCATAGCAGCAGCAGCAGCAGTAGTAGTAGTTGTTGTTGTAGTAGTAGTGAGAGGGAGGTGGGGAGAGGAGGAGGAGGAGGAGGTATCTGTCAGTCTGGTGAGATCACACTTCTGCCTAGGTGGGTTAATCCGCCTTTGAGCAGCATCAGGAATGACTGACCATTCCGTCCCTGACCTCCAGTCTGTCCCACGCCCTCTGCAGATGAAGTTGGACAGAGAAGAGAAGTTCCGCCACCCTGGCCCTGTTTCCTCTCATTCCTGCTGTCCTCCGCTCGCATCCTCTCCTCATGTCGTCTCTCCTGATGCCCTCTCGGACAGCAGCCCTGTGGCAGCCATGGTGGTCTGCGAGGTGTTCCCTGGTACCTGTCTTTGAGTGCTGCTCGCCAGTGGTGTGGTGGCTGCTAAAACAGCACAGCTCTGTTGCCTGGTCATGACCTACTGGCATCATCATTCCAGCCAGTCTGTGAACCCGAGTCAGAAGATACTGTGGCGCAGTTCGCAATGAATGCGTAATAGACTTGACCCTTCGCATTTCAGCATTGCGCCAAAAAAAGTTCGTTCTGATACTATTTTTTTCTCCATTTGTTACAGAAATCATTCAAATGTCAACACTTGTTTCCATTTCAACACAAACATTTTATTTTATAGAATAAACGCTTGTTTATTGCCTCAACAAGAGTAAGTTAAGAGTTTTGTGCGAAATAATCTTAGAACTACTTTAACGGCGTATGTCAGAGAGCAGGTCGGCTATCCCACAAGCCTCTCGTGTGACCTCCATTTGCATATTTCGGACAAAAACCTTCCATCACGTGATGTCAACTGGGCTAGAGACACTTTCGCCAATAGGCGAAGTCTCCGGTAAACTAGAATGCATTACAGTACCACGTCCAAGACGTCACATGAAAACTTTTCATTTCAGGTTTTAGTGGTGATAGTGTTTCGAAATAAGCGGTAGTAGTAGTAGTAGTAGTAGTAGTAGTAGTAGTAGTAGTAGTAGTACATGTAGTAGTAGTAGTGGCAGCAGCAGCAGCCGCAGCAGTAGTAGTTAGTTTGTGGTAGAAGCAGTAGCGGTAACAGAAGCAGCAGCAGCAGCAGCAGTAG
>JAWQFJ010030263.1:0-12128 GCA_034096865.1 Theodoxus fluviatilis | reverse complement strand
CTCTAACCCCCGACCTGCAGGGAGAGTACAGAATAGAAGGCTTGTAGCTCTATTTCTACAGGCATGCAGCATTTCACACATACATGTTGCCAATCTGCAATGCTGACAGCATAAGGCATTGAATGGAATGCTTGCTACCCCATTTCTGCATGGATGCAGCAGTTCATAGAAGTCAAAGTTTGTTGCTACATCATACCTGTATGCAATGGAATCTACCTCATTTTAAAACTTCTTTCTAGAGTGCGGAACATTATCAAACTGCTACTCTTTAATGAATATTCTGTAAGCTCACACACACACACACACACACACACACGAGACACACACACACACATTCACACTCACACACACACCCACACACATATACACACACACACACATATACACACACACACACACATATACACACACACACACACACACACACACCGAGACACACACACACATTCACTCACACACACTCACACACACACACACACACACACACACACACACATACACACACACACACACACACACACACACCGAGACACACCTTGTGGTCAAAGGGGTCATCTTTGTCTGCTTGTTTCCTTCCACAGTTGCAGGCTGCCTTGGTCTTGAGGCCGCTGGAGTGAGGCAGGGTGGGAAGTCCGCAGCTCTCTTCCGCCTCAGACTCCTCCAGGACACGATGCCTCTGCAACCCCAATCTTTGTCACAAGGATGCACTTAACTTTTACACAGAAAATTTTCAACAGTGAGGCCCTGGCTGCATGGTCAACATGTACTATTCCATGCTATGTATCTCTGCATCCTAAGGCTTTGTAACGAGGCTGCATGTTAAGTGTAGGTTTTGATACTTTTCTTTTACAGAGAACATTTCTACTGTGAGGCCCTCGCTGTGTGGTCAACATGTAATGTCAACGTCATTGTTCTAAATTTAGCAGTCATGTGATTATGATGACCTAGGGGCAGAGCAGCCTGCTGTTCCCCACAAAGTAATTACACTTAGAACTTGAGAGGAAAATTGGGAGAGTTAGCCCACAACATAGATGGGTGGCAGGGGAAACCAGCTAGGGTGAATTACAGCAATATGGTTCATAAGAAGAAAAAAAGTTGTATGGTAACATGGCCCCCCAAATTTGGATCGGCTTTGTCTTCTTTTCTTTCTTTTTTAAAGGTCAGATTGAGACTGTGCATATTTGTGTATGTGTATACATGTGCTGAATACATGTTATGTATTCAGTAGATTCATCTGAACATAAATCAACATTTCTTTTTTGCTGAAAATGCTTTTTGACTTAAAATAGTGCTCTTAGGGAATATGAGAAAGCACGCAGTTTGTTATTTACCTTTGAATCCCCCCCCCCCCCCATCCTCCCCCCATCCCCCCACCCCCTGACTGAAAATAGTTTAAGGTTAGAAAAAATAGGGTAAGTCAGGTTACCATAACCACAACTTTTTCAGGCCTCATACATTAACCCTTTATCACCACGGCAGCATTTGTCAAGAAAATTTCAATCTTTTTCTTTGGAATCTCTTTGAAGTTATTTGAAATCTTTACATGTCCCTGATATCAATACCACAAGGGTTAGGGCTGCAGCAAACAAACAAGAAACAACACAACCATTCAAAAGGCTTTGTTTACTCACTGGGTTGATGCAGAGTTTATTGGTGAGGCTGCGCTGCTCGCACTGTTGGTGGTTGGCCATCCAGTACTCGTGGCAGGCATTCTCTAGCTCCGCCAGGTACTTGTCAAAGGCAGGGCCTCTCGCATAGTGGGCGTACACCTGTCTCGCCTGCCCCAGCTGTCAACACAACACAGTCACTGTAGTGGGCATACACCTGTCTTTCCTGCCCCAGCTGTCAACACAACACAGTCACTGTAGTGGGCATACACCTGTCTTTCCTGCCCCAGCTGTCAACACAACACAGTCACTGTAGTGGGCATACACCTGTCTTTCCTGCCCCAGCTGTCAACACAACACAGTCACTGTAGTGGGCATACACCTGTCTCGCATGCCCCAGCTGTCAACACAACACAGTCACTGTAGTGGGCATACACACCTGTCTCGCATGCCCCAGCTGTCAACACAACACAGTCACTGTAGTGGGCATACACACCTGTCTCGCATGCCCCAGCTGTCAACACAACACAGTCACTGTAGTGGGCATACACCTGTCTTTCCTGCCCCAGCTGTCAACACAACACAGTCACTGTAGTGGGCATACACCTGTCTCACATGCCCCATCTGTCAACACAACACAGTCACTGTAGTGGGCATACACCTGTCTCGCATGCCCCAGCTGTCAACACAACACAGTCACTGTAGTGGGCATACACCTGTCTCGCATGCCCCTGCTGTCAACACAACACAGTCACTGTAGTGGGCATACACACCTGTCTTTCCTGCCCCGGCTGTCAACACAACACAGTCACTGTAGTGGGCATACACCTGTCTCGCATGCCCCAGCTGGCAACACAACACAGTCACTGTAGTGGGCATACACCTGTCTCGCATGCCCCAGCTGGCAACACAACACAGTCACTGTAGTGGGCATACATCTGTCTCGCATGCCCCAGCTGTCAACACAACACAGTCACTGTAGTGGGCATACACCTGTCTCGCATGCCCCTGCTATCAACACAACACAGTCACTGTAGTGGGCATACACCTGTCTTTCCTGCCCCTGCTGTCAAACACAACACAGTCACCACAGTGGGCATCACGTGTAAATCCTCTGATTTGTGACCTTAAAACAGGTGGAAAATAGCTCCTTTGATGATGTAATCCCCCCACCCTATTCTCACTGATCAACTGTTGGAAAACAAGTCATCATAAATACAATCTGAACTTCTTTTTTTTCAATGGGATTTCTACTCTTCTAAGAAAGAAAAGGACATTTTTATGTGCCATCTAAATAACACCATCTTTCCCCCAGGACTTTTCAGGGCAAAATGATCTATCTCATTCTGAGTGAAATAGTGGGATATTTGAAGGCTGTATTTACTGGTCTAGTCCCTAGGCACTGAAGAAGTTAAAGAAGAGAAAATGAAGGGAAGAAGGATGGAAAGGAAATTTGAATACACACTCTCTTCAAATGGTAGGCTGTGACGTAGTGTTGAGGTAAATCCTGCCGATATGTGCTCTCAGCCATCGGCACCACATTACGACATCGACTGAAAACACACAACAACATGTTCTCGCAACATCAAACAGCTACTCTTCAGTAGTTGTGTTTCATAACACAAAATATCACAAACAGAAACATCACCATGCAAGCAAACTTACCTAAGAAGAGATCAAAAAGAATGTTGACAAATAACAACCAATGGTGATTATTTCACTACACCCTTGCATAATTAAAATTCATCATTTAAATACTAATATTGCTTGTGATCAAAAACTTATTTCAGGGAAATTTTTACAACTACCTACATGTATATATTTTGCACACACACACACACACACACACACACATACACATACTCAAAAACAGTTCAGGTACAACTACCCCCATGCACCTGCAGGATTTACTTTTTAAATCTTTCACATCAGGCTATTGAATTCAGTGACAAAAGCCTAAAAGTAACTCCCTCTTTACATGTCACACCTCACCACCTCATCAAACACATGGCATTGCAGGATCACAGACCTCACCACCTCATCAAACACATGGCATTGCAGGATCACAGACCTCACCACCTCATCAAACACATGGCATTGCAGGATCACAGACCCTCATCAAACACATGGCATTGCAGGATCACAGACCCTCATCAAACATGGCATTGCAGGATCACAGACCCTCATCAAACACATGGCATTGCAGGATCACAGACCTCTCAGAGAAGCGGACGTCTGTCTCCAAGAGGCCTTGGAAGGAGGTGAAGACAGACTGCGTCTTGGTGTCGGGAGAGAAGTAAAACTCGTGCAGTCGGGTGGCCACGTTGAACCACAGCTCCACTGTAGGCATCTGGCAGTGAAATGTATACCCATGATGAGTGGGGGTGGGTGGGTGGGTGATGGAAGGATATGTGGGTGATGGAGGGATAAGAGGGTGGTGGCGGTGGGTGGGTGGGTGATGGAGGGATAAGTGGGTGATGGAGGGATAAGTGGGTGATGGATGGATAAGTGGGTGATGGAGGGATAAGTGGGTTGTGGGGGTGAGTGGGTGGGTGATGGAGGGATAAGTAGGTGATGGAGGGATAAGTGGGTGGTGGAGATGGGTGGGTGGGTAATGGAAGGATAAGTGGAAGGTGGGGGTGGGTGGGTGTATGATGGAGGAATAAGTGGGTAGTGGAGGTGGGTGGGTGGGTGATGGAGGGATAAGTGGGTGATGGAGGGATAAGTGGGTTGTGGGGGTGAGTGGGTGGGTGATGGAGGGATAAGTGGGTGGTGGAGGGATAAGTGGGTGGTGGGGGTGGGTGGGTAGGTGATGGAGGGATAAGTGGGTTGTGGGGGTGAGTGGGTGGGTGATGGAGGGATAAGTGGGTGATGGAGGGATAAGTGGGTGATGGAGGGTTAAGTGGGTGGTGGGGGTGGGTGGGTAGGTGATGGAGGGATAAGTGGATGGTGGAGGTGGGTGGGTGGGTAACGGAGGGATAAGTGGGAGGTGGGGGTGGGTGGGTGGGTGATGGAGGGATCAGTGGGTGGTGGAGGTGGGTGGGTGGGTAATGTAGGGATAAGTGGGAGGTGGAGGTGGGGGTGGAGGTGGGTGGGTGGGTGATGGAGGGATAAGTGGGTGGTGGAGGTGGGTGGGTGGGTAATGGAGGGATAAATGGGTGGTGGAGGTGGGTGGGTGGGTGGTGGAGGGATAAGTGGGTGGTGAGGGGGGGTGGGTGGGTGATGGAGGGATAAGTGGGTGGTGGAGGTGGGTGGGTGGGTATTGGAGGGATAAGTGGGTGGTGGAGGTGGGGATGGGTGGGTGGTGGAGGGATAAGTGGGTGGTGGAGGTGGATGGGTGAGTATTGGAGGAATAAGTGGGTGGTGAGGGGGGGTGGGGGTGGAGGGATAAGTGGGTGGTGGAGGTGGGTGGGTGGGTATTGGAGGGATAAATGGGTGGTGGAGGTGGGGGGTGGGTGATGGAGGGGATAAGTGGGTGGTGGAGGTGGGGGGTTGGGTATTGGAGGGATAAATGGGTGGTGGAGGTGGGGGGTGGGTGATGGAGGGGATAAGTGGGTGGTGGAGGTGGGGGGTGGGTGATGGAGGGGATAAGTGGGTGGTGGAGGTGGGTGGGTGGGTGATGGAGGGGATAAGTGGGTGGTGGAGGTGGGTGGGTGGGTATTGGAGGGATAAATGGGTGGTGGAGGTGGGGGGTTGGGTATTGGAGGGATAAGTGGGTGATGGAGGTGGGTGGGTGGGTGGTGATGGAGGGACAAGTGAGTGGTGGAGGTGGGTGGGTGGTGATGGAGGGACAAGTAGGTGGTGGAGGTGGATGAGTGGGTGATGGAGGGACAAGTGGGTGGTGGAGGTGGGGGGTGGGTGATGGAGGGGATAAGTTGGTGGTGGAGGTGGGTGGGTGGGGTAATGGAGGGATAAGTGGGTGGTGGGGTAGAGGTGGGGGTGGGGGTGGGTGATGGAGGGGATAAGTGGGTGGTGGAGGTGGGGGGATGGGTATTGGAGGGATAAATGGGTGGTGGAGGTGGGTGGGTGGGTGATGGAGGGGGTAAGTGGGTGGTGGAGGTGGGTGAGTGGGTGATGGAGGGATAAATGGGTGGTGTCTGGGGAGGGGGTAAGTGGGTGGTGGAGGTGGGTGGGTGGGTGATGGAGGGATAAGTGGGTGGCGGGGGTGGGTGGATGGGTGGGTGATGGAGGGATAAGTGGGTGGTGGGGGTGGGTGGGTGATGGAGGGGATAAGTGGGTGGTGGAGGTGGGTGGGTGGGTGGTGATGGAGGGACAAGTGAGTGGTGGAGGTGGGTGGGTGGTGATGGAGGGACAAGTAGGTGGTGGAGGTGGATGAGTGGGTGATGGAGGGACAAGTGGGTGGTGGAGGTGGGTGATGGAGGGACAAGTGGGTGGTGGGGGTGGGTGGGCGATGGAGGAATAAGTGGGTGGTAGAGGTGGGTGGGTGGTGATGGAGGGACAAGTGGGTGGTGGAGGTGGATGGGTGATGGAGGGATAATTGGGTGGATGGGTGGGTGATGGAGGGGATAAGTGGGTGGTGAGAGTGGATGGGTGGGTGGGTGATGGAGGGATAAATGGGTGGTGGAGGTGGGTGGGTGATGGAGGTGGGTGGGTGATGGAGGGATAAGTGGGTGGTGAGGGTGGGTGGGTGGGTGATGGAAGGATGTGGGTGATGGAGGGATGTGGGTGATGGAGGGATGTGGGTGGTGGGGGTGGGTGGGTGGGTGGGTGGGTGATGGAGGGATAAGTGGGTGGTGAGGGTGGGTGGGTGGGTGGGTGATGGAGGGATGTGGGTGGTGGGGGTGGTGGATGTGGGTGGTGGGGGTGGGTGGGTGGGTGATGGAGGGGATAAGTGGGTGGTGAGGGGATAAGTGGGTGGTGAGGGTAAGTGGGTGGTGAGGGTGGGTGGGTGGGTGGGTGGGTGGGTGGGTGATGGAGGGATGAGGGTGGTGGGGGTGGGTGGTTTGGTGATGGAGGGATAAGTGGGTGGTGAGGGTGGGGAGTGGACAAATAGGTTAGGGGATGAAGAAGGTAAGTGAGTGAGTGTGTGAGAATGTGTGTGTGTGTGTTTGCATTTGCGTTTTTGCATGCATACAGAAGCAATGCAAGAACACCTCATAGACAGAAGGGAATAGAGAAATAAAACTCCCCCAGTAGACAAGGTGAAAGTGGAGACTAAGCAAAGGTGAAACACACAAGCAGTGCAAAGCTACCTCAAAGACAGAGGGGATGGGGTGTCGGCCAACATTGTCATCGAAGCCCTTGGTGAAGGCCAGATGGATGTGTTTCCAGAGGAACTCCTTCAAGCTGTGCTCACAGCCCTTAGGGGCCGCAGGGACGCTTCGGAGCTCGCTTGCCACTGGCCCTTGCTGGTTTCCCCGCCGTGACATCTGGTAGCCACGTGGACGGACATTCTCTGTCAAAGGAGGAGTGAAGTGAGGGCTCTAAGTGCTATAAAACACAGGCTTCATCATCATCAGAGATGTCAAGTGATGTGTCTTCCCTTTTTGTGCACAATGATTTGCAGTTTTCATATTGTTACAATTATTGGTCATATTGCAACCCTTTCACCATCAAATAATGGAAGGTAAAATGTGAACATTTAAAATTTTTATTTTTTTTAATATAGTTTTATTAGCTGCTTCCAGTTATTCCACAGGATGGGAGACTGATGAAATAAGTTTTCTCACTTTTCTTTTTTCAAAGTACAAGAGATGACATCAGCATGTATCTAAATTGTCATGGCGCTGCACCTGCAATCGGTGGCCCATCGCATGTCTGAGACTTTTGGAGGCATCCAAGTCCTATACAACATCCAGATCATTGTCCCTGGTGCTGAGTGGTCTACTTCGACGTCCTGTATATGGAACTGTGAGCCAGTCAGGCTCTCTCTCTCTCTCTCTCTCTCTCTCTCTCTCTCTCTCTCTCTCTCTCTCTGTCTGTCTCTCTCTCTCTCTCTCTCTCTCTCTCTCTCTCTCTCTCTCTCTCTCTCTCTCTGTCTCTCTCTCTCTTCTCTCTCTCTCTCTCCCCTCTCTCTCTCTCTCTCTCTCTCTCTCTCTCTCTCTCTCTCTCTCTCTCTCTCTCTCTCTCTCTAACCGTTCCTGAAAGTTTTCATTCTCTTATGTTAAAGAGTCATGGGAAAATGCCAGCCTTGTTGTCCTACTGTCCTGCAGGACAGCCAAGGGTGTTTGTGTGAGGTATCAGTTTGCAGAAGTCACTGCATGGCAAATTTTCATGCTCCTGATCAAACAGCACCCATCAAAATGCCAAGTTTGGAGATTTTTACCATGGTCTCCACAACTCCATGAACAGCCCCACATCCAACTGTTTGGTGGGATCCTAGCACCACCGGTTCCTGCAGACTTCCAAAAAACAAATTCATAAACTTTTCCATGACTTTTTGACAAATGTAATGACATTTTCTTGCGCAATTCTATGCACATTTACAATTGTTTCTCACTGCTAGGGGCTGAAATTGAAATCTGGATAAACTGAATGCATAAAAAGATAGGGAGGGAAAATATCAAAGACTTTCAAAGGTAAAAAATAGGGCACACTGAAAGGCATGATTTAAAAAATTTTGGCTGATACAGAAATTTCCTAACTTTTTCATGACTTTTCAGTTCTAGCCAAAATTTCAAAACTTTTTAAGGCCCTTGACATTTTTGGGGGCAAATTTCAAAGCTTTTCCAGATTTTTAGTGACTGCAGGAATCCTGTAACACTGATCATGCATGAAGACATGTATCAATTAAGTAAATAACAATAATGACTTTTCCATGGGATTCAACAAAGACCATAAAAATATACACATGGGCTGGGCTTTATCCTATGCAACACTTTGCTGGTGATGTTTGGAGTTCACTGCCACAGTGGCTGCACACTGCAGTAGTACACTTCTCTGACAATCCTCCATCAACTTAGTGCCAAGTCAGAAATCAAAATGATCTTGTTGGGTTTGACTGAGGTAAATGAAGATCATCCCGCAGAGTGGCTCTAGCCAGATCCCTTACCCGACTCCTTCCCAGTGAAGCAGTTGCTGCGGAGCTGATGCAGGAAATACTTGACTGGATCATTGGCCTCAGTGCGCCGACAGTGGATGTAAACAAACTCCTGATTGGCTGGCACAGCAAACAGGGAATTGTTACTGCAAAAGGGGGAAAAGGAAAAGAGTCAGTCCCAGTTATTAATGTTGTAAGAAAATGAAGAAATCAATATACATACATACATTTGAATTCTGGAAGGGCAAGAAGATTGTTGGTTTCAAAATCCATCAAATGTAAATATGCATGACACACCTGGCAAAAGTTACTGGAAAGGTTTTCAAGTAACACCCACATAAGTCAACAGAAAACTTGATAATGTACTGTTTTGAGAAGCTTTAACCCTTAAGTTCCTGTAGCACCTTTCTCCATCATTGACTAGAATCCCTGTTACATCCTTCTCTGTCCATTTTAGGCTACTCTTCTTAGTTTCTTACAGGATAGGCAATTAACCCATTATGTCCGGATGCTATGGTGCGTGTTACATCTCCCTTTCAGACCGGATGCTACGCAGACGTGGCATTTGACAGTGGTGTACTTCTTGTTTCTAGGAAGTGCAGAAGTGAAAAAACAAACATTTTTATCAGTGTTGTCGACTTTGTGTTTTTTCCTGAAAAAAACTCAGGTTTTAGGAAGCCGTTTTCATCACACGCTGTAGGTCATAATGGATTAAATTGTCTATCTAGGTTACTGGGACTTAAGAGTTTACACAAAGTTAAACACAATCAATGATCTTTTCCATTTATAAACATGCTGTTTTCTCAACTTGCATTAAAACCTTCATAATTTAGTGTTTGAAAACGTTTTCCATTTTTGCGGGCACTTTATCCAAGTTTTCTTACACACCATATGGATACTGGAGCAAAGCAACTTTGAGGAGGTGCAGGGGTGGAAGCAAAAGCAGAAGAAAGGGAGGCTGGAGAAGACAGAGAGGGAGGACTGGGAGGAAGAGGAGGATCCAGCGGAGAAGCCAGAGGAGGAGTCAGAGGATTGGATTGGATTGATGGTGTTTTACGGCCTATCAGCCTTTATAGGCTATATCTGGCCAGTAAGCATGAAAATGACTAGAACAGTTTAGAGTAAACGCAAATCAAGTCATGGTGTCCCTAGTTATTCGCCTCTTACAAATTGCGTAGGAAGACGCAGTGGGTCAATTCTTACCCCGAACCCACAGGGGGAAGGAGCTAGAGGAGGAGGCAGAGGAAGAGCCAGAGGAAGAAGCATAGGACTGGGGTAAGAAGCAAGAGGAGAAGGAAGAGAAGAAGTAGAGGGACAATTCGCTGATGGAAGACCAGAACGAGAAGGATAGGGAAAGAGAGGGACAAGGTGGAGGAGATGTAGGAGTAGGGGAAGTTATAGCAAGAGGTCTCTCTACAGCAGAAGCAGTTGAAGTGAGGTGCAAGAGTAAGAATAACCACACAAGGAGCAAGAGCAAAACTGACAGCACAGGGAGCAAGAGCAAGAATAACCACACAAGGAGCAAGAGCAAAACTGACAGCACAGGGAGCAAGAGCAAGAATAACCACACAAGGAGCAAGAGCAAGACTGACAGCCCAGGGAGCAAGAGCAAGACTGACAGCACAGGGAGCAAGAGCAAGACTGACAGCACAGGGAGCAAGAGCAAGACTGACAGCACAGGGAGCAAGAGCAAGACTGAGAGCACAGGGAGCAAGAGCAAGACTAACAGCACAAGGAGCAAGAGCAAGACTGACAGCACAGGGAGCAAGAGCAAGACTGACAGCACAGGAAGCAAGAGCAAGACTGAGAACACAGGAAGCAAGAGCAAGACTGCCAGCACAGGGAGCAAGAGCAAGACTGACAGCACAGGGAGCAAGAGCAAGACTGAGAACACAGGGAGCAAGAGCAAGACTGACAGCACAGGGAGCAAGAGCAAGACTGACAGCACAGGGAGCAAGAGCAAGACTGACAGCACAAGGAGCAAGAGCAAGACTGACAGCACAAGGAGCAAGAGCAAGACTGAGAACACAGGGAGCAAGAGCAAGACTGACAGCACAGGGAGCAAGAGCAAGACTGAGAACACAGGGAGCAAGAGCAAGACTGACAGCACAAGGAGCAAGAGCAAGACTGACAGCACAAGGAGCAAGAGCAAGACTGAGAACACAGGGAGCAAGAGCAAGACTGAGAACACAGGGAGCAAGAGCAAGACTGAGAACACAGGGAGCAAGAGCAAGACTGAGAACACAGGGAGCAAGAGCAAGACTGAGAACACAGGGAGCAAGAGCAAGACTGACAGCACAGGGAGCAAGAGCAAGACTGAGAACACAGGGAGCAAGAGCAAGACTGACAGCACAAGGAGCAAGAGCAAGACTGACAGCACAAGGAGCAAGAGCAAGACTGAGAACACAGGGAGCAAGAGCAAGACTGAGAACACAGGGAGCAAGAGCAAGACTGAGAACACAGGAAGCAAGAGCAAGACTGAGAACACAGGAAGCAAGAGCAAGACTGAGAACACAAGGAGCAAGAGCAAGATTGACAGCACAGGGAGCAAGAGCAAGACTGAGAACACAGGAAGCAAGAGCAAGACTGAGAACACAGGAAGCAAGAGCAAGACTGAGAACACAGGGAGCAAGAGCAAGACTGAGAACACAGGGAGCAAGAGCAAGACTGACAGCACAAGGAGCAAGAGCAAGACTGACAGCACAAGGAGCAAGAGCAAGACTGACAGCACAAGGAGCAAGAGCAAGACTGACAGCACAAGGAGCAAGAGCAAGACTGACAGCACAAGGACAAGAGCAAGACTGAGAACACAAGGAGCAAGAGCAAGACTGAGAACACAGGGAGCAAGAGCAAGACTAACAGCACAAGGAGCAAGAGCAAGACTGACAGCACAAGGAGCAAGAGCAAGACTGACAGCACAAGGAGCAAGAGCAAGACTGACAGCACAAGGAGCAAGAGCAAGACTGACAGCACAGGGAGCAAGAGCAAGACTGACAGCACAAGGAGCAAGAGCAAGACTGACAGCACAGGGAGCAAGAGCAAGACTGACAGCACAAGGAGCAAGAGCAAGACTGACAGCACAAGGAGCAAGAGCAAGACTGACAGCACAGGGAGCAAGAGCAAGACTGACAGCACAAGGAGCAAGAGCAAGACTGACAGCACAGGGAGCAAGAGCAAGACTGACAGCACAGGGAGCAAGAGCAAGACTGAGAACACAGGGAGCAAGAGCAAGACTGACAGCACAGGGAGCAAGAGCAAGACTGACAGCACAGGGAGCAAGAGCAAGACTGAGAACAGAAGGAGCAAGAGCAAGACTGACAGCACAGGGAGCAAGAGCAAGACTGACAGCACAGGGAGCAAGAGCAAGACTGACAGCACAGGGAGCAAGAGCAAGACTGACAGCACAGGGAGCAAGAGCAAGACTGACAGCACAGGGAGCAAGAGCAAGACTGACAGCACAGGGAGCAAGAGCAAGACTGACAGCACAGGGAGCAAGAGCAAGACTGACAGCACAAGGAGCA
>JAWQFJ010030258.1:7500-14922 GCA_034096865.1 Theodoxus fluviatilis | reverse complement strand
GAACAGAAGGAGCAAGAGCAAGACTAACAGCACAGGGAGCAAGAGCAAGACTGAGAACAGAAGAAGCAAGAGCAAGACTGATAGCACAAGGAGCAAGAGCAAAACTGACAGCACATGGAGCAAGAGCAAGAATGATAGCACAAGGAGCAAGAGCAAGACTGAGAACAGAAGGAGCAAGAGCAAGACTGATAGCACAAGGAGCAAGAGCAAAACTGACAGCACATGGAGCAAGAGCAAGAATGATAGCACAAGGAGCAAGAGCAAGACTGAGAACACAGGGAGCAAGAGCAAGACTGAGAACACAGGGAGCAAGAGCAAGACTGAGAACAGAAGGAGCAAGAGCAAGACTGAGAACAGAAGGAGCAAGAGCAAGACTGACAGCACAGGGAGCAAGAGCAAGACTGAGAACAGAAGGAGCAAGTGCAGTAGGAACAGGAACAAAAAGAACAATTGCAGTAGGAGCAAGAGAAACAGGAACAGAAGGACGAGACAGTAGAAACAGGAACAGATAGAGGCAAGTGCAGTAGGAGCAAGAGAAACAGGAACAGAAGGACGAGACAGTAGGAACAGGAACAGATAGAGGCAAGTGCAGTAGGAACAGGAACAGAAGGAGCAAGTGCAGTAGGAACAGTAGGAACAGGAACAGAAGGAGCAAGTGCAGTAGGAACAGTAGGAACAGGAACAGAAGGAGCAAGAGCAGTAGGAACAGTAGGAACAGGAATTGAAGGAGCAAGTGCAGTAGGAACAGTAGGAACAGGAACGGAAGGACCAAGAGCAGTAGGAACAGTAGGAACAGGAATTGAAGGAGCAAGTACAGTAGGAACAGTAGAAACAGGAACAGAAGGAGCAAGTGCAGTAGGAACAGTAGGAACAGGAAAAAAAAGCAAGTGCAGTAGGAGCAAGAGGAACAAGAACAGAAAGAGCAAGAGCAATAGGAACAGTAGGAACAGGGGCATAAGGATCAAGTGCAGTAGGAGCAAGAGGAACAGGAACAGAAGGACGAGACAGTTGGAACAGGAACAGAAGGAGCAAAAGCAGTAGGAACAGTAGGAACAGGAACAGAAGGAGCAAAAGCAGTAGGAGCAAGAGGAACAGGGACAGAAGGGGCAAGAGGAGTAGGAGCAAGAGGAACAGGGACAGAAGGAGCAAGAGGAACAGGGTCAGAAGGAGCAAGAGGAACAGGGACAGAAGGGGCAAGAGCAGTAGAAGCAAGAGGAACAGGGACAGAAGGAGCAAGAGGAACAGGGTCAGAAGGAGCAAGAGGAACAGGGACACAAGGAGCAAGTGCAGTAGGATCAAGAGGAACAGGGACAGAAGGAGCAAGAGGAACAGGGACAGAAGGAGCAAGAGGAACAGGGACACAAGGAGCAAGAGGGACAGGGACACAAGGAGCAAGAGGAACAGGGACACAAGGAGCAAGAGGGACAGGGACACAAGGAGCAAGAGGAACAGGGACACAAGGAGCAAGAGGAACAGGGACACAAGGAGCAAGAGGGACAGGGACACAAGGAGCAAGAGGAACAGGGACACAAGGAGCAATAGAAACAGGGACACAAGGAGCAATAGAAACAGGGACACAAGGAGCAATAGAAACAGGGACACAAGGAGCAATAGAAACAGGGACACAAGTAGCAAGAGGTACAGTGACAGAAGGAGCAAGAGGAACAGGGACAGAAGGAGCAAGAGGAACAGGGACAGAAGGAGCAAGAGGAACAGGGTCAGAAGGAGCAAGAGGAACAGGGTCAGAAGGAGCAAGAGGAACAGGGACAGAAGGAGCAAGAGGAACAGGGACAGAAGGAGCAAGAGGAACAGGGACACAAGGAGCAAGAGGGACAGGGACACAAGGAGCAAGAGGAACAGGGACACAAGGAGCAAGAGGGACAGGGACACAAGGAGCAAGAGGGACAGGGACACAAGGAGCAAGAGGGACAGGGACACAAGGAGCAAGAGGAACAGGGACAGAAGGAGCAAGAGGGACAGGGACAGAAGGAGCAAGAGGAACAGGGACAGAAGGAGCAAGAGGAACAGGGACACAAGGAGCAAGAGGAACAGGGACAGAAGGAGCAAGAGGAACAGGGACAGAAGGAGCAAGAGGAACAGGGACACAAGGAGCAAGAGGAACAGAGACAGGAGGAGCAAGAGGAACAGGGACAGAAGGAGCAAGAGGAACAGGGACAGAAGGAGCAAGAGGAACAGGGACACAAGGAGCAAGAGGAACAGGGACACAAGGAGCAAGAGGAACAGGGACAGAAGGAGCAAGAGGAACAGGGGCAGAAGGAGCAAGAGGAACAGGGACAGAAGGAGCAAGAGAAACAGGGACAGAAGGAGCAAGAGGGACAGGGACACAAGGAGCAAGAGGAACAGGGACAGAAGGAGCAAGAGGAACAGGGACAGAAGGAGCAAGAGGGACAGGGACACAAGGAGCAAGAGGAACAGGGACAGAAGGAGCAAGAGGAACAGGGTCAGAAGGAGCAAGAGGAACAGGGACAGAAGGAGCAAGAGGAACAGGTTCAGAAGGAGCAAGAGGAACAGGGTCAGAAGGAGCAAGAGGAACAGGGTCAGAAGGAGCAAGAGGAACAGGGACAGAAGGAGCAAGAGGAACAGGGACAGAAGGAGCAAGAGGAACAGGGACAGAAGGAGCAAGAGGGACAGGGACAGAAGGAGCAAGAGGAACAGGGACAGAAGGAGCAAGAGGAACAGGGACACAAGGAGCAAGAGGAACAGGGACAGAAGGAGCAAGAGGAACAGGGACAGAAGGAGCAAGAGGAACAGGGACACAAGGAGCAAGAGGAACAGAGACAGGAGGAGCAAGAGGAACAGGGACAGAAGGAGCAAGAGGAACAGGGACAGAAGGAGCAAGAGGAACAGGGACACAAGGAGCAAGAGGGACAGGGACACAAGGAGCAAGAGGAACAGGGACAGAAGGAGCAAGAGGGACAGAAGAGACAGGAGCTGGGTCAGGACAAGCAGTAGCAAGTGCTGAGGCGGGTTACCCAGACTATGGATATGCAATCCAAAGGGCGTTTCCGGTACTATACTAAAGTCATCGTTGTCATCACACAGAAGTCGCTGTCAAAACTGGGATGAAAAGCAAACAGTGCCCGGATTTGGAAACGGATCTATCACAAGAACTGAATGATTGGACGTTGCGTATGATTTCAGATTCATATTCTTTAAACCTGAAGCACCTTTTGGATTCCTTTCGACTATCATATCATAGTCATATGCAGCATACCTCAGGAGTAGAAGATGCAAGAGGAACAGGAGGGACATGTGAAGACTATTTGGCGCCATCTTAGCAATGACCTACATATCAGAATCCTTACGTCCGCACGCTTGGTTGATGATGGGAATTGTGTCATTTTCCACCTTCACGAAATAACACCCCTGGCGGTAAACTTACTGCCCTTCTCTTCCAGTCAGCATGGCAAAGCACCCGAGTACGCTGGAGCGCTGTTTACTGTCGTGGCTGCTTTTACTGCAGGGAGCCTCGTACCAAGTCCCTAGTATCGGTCTGGAAATCGATGGACGGCCAATGGAAAAAGTACATTACACGGGATAAACCCTCTGTGATAAGCCGCATTTATGCATGAATTGTGGGTTTATGACTTTCTGGGAGAATGTCTTCAAAGGCCGTCGGCTGTAAGAGGTAGGAGGCTGATGAGATGGCCGCACGACGCGGCAATGAGCTTATGGCTTCAGCGCAGGCAGCGGCCATCCAGGGGTAGAGAGTTTGAAGGAAATTTCCTACAGTCAGCAGCCTGCCCCTCGCAAAGCGCCTGGACGCTTTAAAGCCCATTAGTTAATAGAGTGATTTTACTGCGACTATTAACAATATTTACAGCAAAACTTCTTTTTCAGACTAACGGAACTTTATCCGTTCATTTCGGTTGTTGGCCTTAAATAAGCAAATGAAAGACAGCTCATTATATTCAATTGGTACAATTCTCTATGTTTCCAATTTTAGACAAAGACGATGTTTTGATTCATTTGTCTGCAGTGGACAAACAGTCATATTGCGTCACAGAAAACAGACAGACAAACAAACAAACATGTTGCGCAATGCACTTTGATCACGAAGAGAAAGAGAGATCTTTGTCTGTCTTTAATAAGGAAACTGCAGTAGCATTTTGCCAAGTTTTAGAGACATACTTATTATAATAAAAAACAAACTTTCAAACAAAATAAAACAAAATCATTTACAAAAGCATTTAAAGATTGCATACATCCATAGACTCAACAGTGTCAGGCTAGACGACAGTTACCTATCGTGGTACCATCACGGTGAGACAACAGCTATTAATAGACGTTGTGGTATTGCACATTAAAGCAGCAATACAAGATTTTAAGACTGAAAAGCAATACTTTTTTTAAGTCGGCAAGAAAGAAACGCGTTACCTGTGACGGTGGAGTTGATGAACAGACGCATAAAGGTAAAGGTGCTCTTTTTATATTGCGACTTTTTCACTCATGGATGGATGCTCAAACCGCACACATTTACCCCCTTGTCATTGGGCTACCTCTTTTTATCACTCCAACACCGTCTCAACTCCCTGGGGAGCATGCAACCAGGCTGCGGATGAACGTGCCAAAGTTAGCTTTCAGAAATTTCCAACTCAGCCCTCACAGGTACCCGTTTTATTCCTGGATGGGAATACCACACAAAAATAAGTGCGCCAAGGAATCAATACTGGAGGGAAAGGGACAGAGCAACACAAGAAACTTGAAAAAATCTCATCATAACTCCGCTGTCGTGTGATCCATTGTCGTCTATACCCATCATTACTGGGGGTTTTTTAACGTTTGAGACGTCGCTTCTCCTCCACAATATTTTTGTCGACGTTTCAAACTCCTATCTTGCACTTTTACGGTGTATCTCGCATGTTACATAATTTCTTCCACATTCATAGATCCTCTCATACGAAACAATGATCTGCAACCTTGGCAATTCTCTCCTCTTTCGCTCGTAGCATTGTGAGGCATCGACTCACTGTCCCATTGGCGGACAGAGTGATGCGCTGTTCGAAGAGACTGCCTGGCGCACGAGTGCGCAGCACAAGAGCGGGAAAATGGCCTCAGGCTAACTTCGGAGCTGCTCGTTGCAGATGTCCCTATCTGGGTTTCAACGTTGCTTCTCTGTGTGTTCTCAATCATAGAGACTCGCTTCGCTTCATCATGGCGTTGCCGTTTTGTAAAAAAGTCAAAGGGGAACTAGAGATGGCGGGCTGGGGAAAAGATGGCCTGTTTGCTTACGCAATCGCCGCAGGCCGTGCTCGATGCGATGGCCGAAGTTTCTATTCTATAGAGACCATCTGTGTCGCCCCATTCCTGCCGTTTTGCCCAAGGGCGAAGGACTATTAAAAGCGCATCGAGCCTCCGTCCTCGAGATGGTCATTGTCCCCTTGTCTCTGTCCCACTGAGCTGCGCGCCATTGTGATGGCGGTATTCGTAGAGCATGTGCCGACACTTCACCATTGTCTGGTCTCGTGGGAAAAAGCAGATCGTGCTTGACCCTGACTGACGTGCAGCTCATGACGTTTTTCCTGTCCATGCCACGTATTGGCTGCCACTTGCACATGCGCGCAAACAAAGTAAGAAAAAAAATTTGGTTTGCAAAATAGGGGTTCCTGGGATGTGTGGCGTATATTTTGCGTGAAAACTCCATAGGAACAGTTTCAATGGTCTTTGGACTCCTTTCAAATGACCGCGATGATGTGTAAAATGACAAATTTGTGGGACATAAATTTTTTTCTCTCATTGTTTTGCTCTTGTAAGTTTGGAACTATTGTTGTGAATAACGGTCAAAATCGTAGTGAGTCACTCAAAGCGAGATCGTTCGTTCAAGCAGAAACACCAAATCATCAAACTTTCCTCCTCTTCGCGCCCGTGAGTGTCTGCAATTAACGCAAGACGCCAGCGATTCCGGCGCACCTGTCGGGTTCAAAGGCAGAGCAGGTATGATTGATTTACGGTGGAAAACAGGAAGTCCAACCAACGCACGGAGCCACACCAGCCTCGCCAAGGGGAAGAAAAACCTGGACACCGCGATTGCCTTTATCATCTCTTTCAGCAAGACGCATCTCAACTCTCTGCAATGGCGGACGCCGTGTCGCGTCAGACGTCAGCACTTTGGCTGGAACCGCTTTCAGCCTCTGGCAGTCTGCAGACGCCCCTCTCCACGGCACCGTAGAGCCGGGCTGCCGACAGACGTGGGCAGGAGGCTGGAGTCAGGGGGTGCGTCCCGGGGAAGTTCTTCCCGAGGGGTGCGGCCCAGACATCCCTCTTCCAGATTTACTGCTGCCTCCCCCGCCTGCCCGGCCCCCAAGGAGACGCGGCCCTCGGTGCGACGACGAGACCCGGCTGTTTATTTACACCTGGACCAAATATCCACAAATCAGGTTGGTCGCCCCTTTAGAGCTGATGAAACGGTGCGAACTTGTGAGAAGCTTTCACCCGAGTCACCCAGCCCCTGGCGGATCTTGTGACGCCGAGTTGTTTTTACACCCTTCCCTTCGGCTCTTACGAATCCAGCCCGCACTAACCGTGCATTCCTTGTTGCAGTCACGTGGTGGCAAAACTAAGACAAAGTGGGGGAACGTTGCTTTGTCTCCTAGCAGGCGAAGAATTTCTCACGCGCCACTTGAGGCGAGAGGAGCAAGGGCAAGGCCTCTAAGCAACGGTCAATCATCAACAGGTAAGGCGGAAGTCCATGACTGCGTCCATGCGAGAGTTGGCGAAGAAATTGTTGTGAAAATAAGTATTGACGATACATACATTACGGCAGTGTTTCACTTGATTGAACGTACCATGGTGACATCTCGAATGGCACGGGAACTTTGTCAAAGAAAATAAAGCAATCCTGATCCGCATGTCGACAGTTTTGTGGAAATAGTTGTACCTCGATACTCCCCGCCTCAATTCAAGGAACATAATTTAGAGAGCTTACACGTATGGTATATTGACGTTTCTTCATGCGTGCTAGATTCTTTATTTAATCGACAATACTTGTCCAGAAATAACATACATACTCCTCAAAATATACAAATGAACATTCGAATAACAAATACTTCCCTGTTTGTACACTTTTCCATTCTCGGACAGTGACGCGCACATTACAGGCACTGCCATCTGCGAATATCAACCCAATGCGCATGGTCTCCGCCATTTTGAATTTTCCCGAGGGTCGCGACCAAAAACCTCCGAAGACTCCTCGTTAAAATTCGTACCTCCCTGCGAGCGAGGAGCTGTACGCAACACACTCTCCTCGCGCTTTCCTTGCCTTCCTTGATAATCATTGCGAGATACTAGCGTAAGCAGCACGCCCCTGGCAGGCTGCTGTGTATGTGTCTCCTCTTCGCCATTGGCTCGTACAGTAAGCCACCCTGCACTGTGTACACGATAAAGTGGATTCACTTGCACAGA
>JAWQFJ010030258.1:0-2500 GCA_034096865.1 Theodoxus fluviatilis | reverse complement strand
AAAACCTAGCGTCTACGCCTGGACCCCCCCCCTCCCCTTTTCCCTCCTTTCTCTTCTTTCCCTTCTTCCTCTCCCCTTCTTTCTTCCCTCCCCCTCTCTCCCCTCCCTCCTTTTCTCCTCTTTTCCCCTCCCTCTTCTTTCCTTTTTTTTTCCTCCCTCTCCTCTCCTCTTTTTTCCCCTTTTCTTTTTCCCCCTCTTCCCTCCTTTTTTCCTTCTTTTTTTCCTTTTCCCTCTCCCTCCTCTTCCCCTCTTTTTCTTCTCTTTTTTCCTCTCCTCCCCCTCCCCTTTCCCCTCCCCCCCCCTCCTCTCTCCTCTTTCTCTCGCCCTCCTCTCCTCCCCTCCCCTTCCTCTTTCCTTTCCCTCCTCCTTCTCCTTCTTCCTCTTTTCTCCCCTCCTCTTCCTCCCCCCCCCTCCTCCTTTTTCTTTTCCCCCCCCTCCCCCCCCTTTCCCCCTTCCTCCTCCTTTCTCCTTCCCCCCCCCTCTTTCTCTTTTTCCCCCCTTTTTTCTTTTTTTCCCTCTCTCTTTCTTTTCCCTCCCCCCCCTCGCCTCTCCTTCCCTCTCTCCCCCCCCTCCCCCTCTCTCCTCTCCCCTCCTCCATAGTTTCAGCGCAGAATCAAACCTGGTCATGCATGACCAAGAGTCGAACGCTCTACCAGCTGAGCCATTAGAGAATTGCTATGACAGAGTGTTTGTAAAGCATGTAAATCCAATTCTAAGCTATCGGCCCAGGAACAATCAACCATATATTTTAAACATGAGGATAGGTTCAGGAAGCTCCTATTATGACATGTTTTGCTTTCCTTTGGCATGTCATAGACGCTGAATTAACACTCACACAGTCACACAGAGGAGGAAGTGTATTATAGATGTTCAACCCAGACATGTGCATTCGTACTCATTCAGTGATTCACGCACACACCGTGTGTGGTACTGCTACCGAGTACCGTCATTCTACAAGCAACGAGTCAATCCTGTTAACACGATTCATAACTGGTAGGTTTTTAGGCTAGATTCGCTTCGAAAAGTTGCAGAAAATCTGATGGTGGTAACAATCTGACGGTATAACAAGTTTTGACAAGGAAAAAACCAAGCAAGTAATCATTCTGACCGTTGTCAGCCATGTTCACCACGACAACGGCAGGATTCTAACGCATCATGAAGAAGGCTGAAATGGTCGGGTTCGGTGGTTGTTGTGACTCTTGACCGCTACTGTACTCCATGCACCTTAACGGTCCGTGTGATTCGGGTGTAATCTTAAGCTTAACGACGTTTATTGGCAGTATTACACCCGAATCACACATAGACCGCATGGGCGTGCCTTCGGATAACAACTCCTTCTACAGGTCCGCTCAGCCAAAATATGGACGATGTTCCCCATATTATATTATGATAGTACATGGTATTGGGGATTGTTCACAAACAACAAAGTTCACCGTTTACGATGTATCTATTACAAACGAGTGAAAAATGACTTTTTTTAATAAGTGACGAATTTGTAGGCAGTCCAAAACTGATACAGGATCAGGTACATATTAAAACGTGCAATAAAAACGAATGTCTTATGGCCAAAAGGAGAAAACACTTTTCTAGCGTCTAGTCAACAACAAACATGGGGCGCAGCACAGATTAAAAAAGGAAGCGCCTGCCACTACACAGGATCTGTAAGGGGCTCGGAAGAGGCAGAATGGAGCGCGTCAATTCTCACCCCAACCCTAGAAAGTGCTCAGGTGGGGAAAGAACTACTCAATTTAGGCAAGTGCGCTAAACGCAGGCCGCCCAGGAGTCCGGGGGCGGGGCGAACAACCCCCTCACGGGTTTGGGTCCACGGGACAGCCTCACCGCTTGGCCAGGAGACGATGATGATCGCGAACGCGTTTTGTTTTGCTCCCTCCACCAATTGACAGCGATGGATTCCTCTGGAGAAAGGAACTGTGTCTGGCGTAGGCGTCATACACGTCGAACAGTCTTGCAAATCCGTTGGCCGAAATCTCTCGGATTGCAGCTTCCCGATTGCCGGCCCGGTCCGACTACTTCCGGTCGTTGTACAACGAGAGCAGGAAACGGGGCACGAATAGCTGGTACCTTGCTCAGAGATAGAGGCGTACTTCCTCTCACTCTGGAAACCCTTCGGACTGTCCGGCAGGCCGTGCCAACTGGAGGCTCGATAGGTCCATGAACTCTGTCATTGAACGACCGGCCGCGAAAGAGTCAGAGCCAGGTGGCGTCCCACAACAAGTGACCTTGCGCGCTCTTAAATATTTTTCAGGACAGACATAGCATGGCATGCCGTCGGGGGCGTCGCCACCATACTCCTCTGTCTGAGGCGCCAACCGGTTCCATAACGAGAGTACAGCGCCCTGCCGGGAGCGCGAGCGCACCCGTTTGCAGCACGTCGTTGACCCGGAGCACGGCGGGGCGTGGGAACTCCCGGCTCACCTGTAGAGGCGGCATGAAAGCAGGGACTGCCAATAGCACCCCGCTAGGGCTGATCGTGACCTCT
>JAWQFJ010030255.1:20000-23276 GCA_034096865.1 Theodoxus fluviatilis | reverse complement strand
GTGTGTGTGTGTCATAGCGTGCAATGCGTTCTTGCGTGCGTGCGTGCGTGCGTGCGTGCGTGATTGTGAGTGAGCGACAGCAGAGGAGGAAGAGAGAGAGAGAGAGAGAGAGAAGAGAAGAAGGGAGGGAGTAGGACAGAGACCAGAGAGGGGGGGGAGAGAGATGGGGGAGAGGGGGGGGGAGAGAGAGGAGGTAGCAGGGGGGGGTAGAGAGAGATGGGGGGAGAGAGAGAGGGAGGTGGGAGAGAGAGGGGGGGGGGGATTAGAGAGTGAGGGGGGAAAGTGGAGCTGCGGGGGGCGGGGGGAGAGAGAGAAGGGGGGGGCGAGAGCAGCGAAGATTAGAGAGTAAGAGAGAGAGAGAGAGAGAGAGAATAGAGAGAGAGAGAGAGAGAGACACACTCCACACACACGATAGCTAAGAAAAAGAATGATTGACAAGTTTCCTGCACGAGTGGCAAGCCAGAGAGACGGCTGCCGACGCAGTACTACAGAGGCCCCATCTATTGCCCTGCCAGCCACCCACACAGAGAAAAGGCAGGCTGTGACTGACTGGCCAGGGTCAACAAGGACGTGGTCGAAGACGAACTTTAAACGTCGGCCCACAAACCCGCCTGTCACAGGCAACTTATAGCGGCACGGCGCTAGTCATAGTGTGGCTTGACTATTCTACCCACCTGTCCTGCGTCTTCACCCCTCGCTCATCGGATCCTTCCTACGGTGCCTTATTCCACGCTGGTCCGATGCATGCGCTCTAGCAATCTATCCTGTGTCACCCCACGTCTCACGGGCTTGTGTCCGCCCTGACATAATGTGCTGCTCATCGCATATTGTCTCTCGTCTCTCATCTTATAGTAGCTCCGCGCGTGTAGAGGCTAGCCGTCCTTCTCCTGTCTCTTACTGTGTGTCCCCATGAATTCTTCGAGCACGATGGCCTATGCCGTCTCTCAGCTCGTGTCGACCTGTCTGCTCTGTCTGTCCTGTCCTGTCTGTCTGTCTGCTCTGTCATGTCAGTCTGCCTGCGCTGCCTGTCCCCCCCCCCCCCTGTCATGTCAGCACATCTATATAGCCTGCCTTTTTTCGTGTCCGTCGGTCTGTCCTGCATGTCCTCTTATGTCCTGCATGTCTTTCTGTCAGACTCTGTCCTGCATGTCTCTCTGTCCCCTCCATTCCGCACCCCAAAGTGGGCCGGCACACCACGGCTGCCCAGGTGCTTGGTCGAATATGCGACACACCTGGACCTCCAGGCCGCTCATCACCTGCCTCCTCAAACCCACTCATTTGAGGGTGGCCTAAGCCTCACCTGGGGGGGGGGGGGCTGTCAGAAGAGGCACCTTCGACCCAAGACCGCTTCTTCTTAACTCAACGTCGCCTAACTCGATCTGGCTGCAAAGCACTGGGCAACTCGGGTTATCAAGATTTATGGCCAAAGGAGGAGGGCCAGAGAATGGCAGGGAGAGAACAGGAATTGTGTTGGATTTTTTAAAATGGGGGAGCGTTGCTGCCCCTTGACGGCTCTCCACCCCAAGTAGTGGGCAGGAGCGAGAGGATGTAAAAGAGGAGGAGATAGTAGAGGGAGAGAGAGAAACTTAACGAGAGAAGTAGATGAGATACATTTAGCATGCGCGCCGCAAGCAGCACATCCCACACACCCACGAGCGAGCGAGCGAAAGAGAGGCAGCGAGCAGAGCAGAGCGGAGCAGAAGAGAATGAGCAGGAAGGTAGCAAGGAGCCAGAGTAGAAGAGAGAGAGGTCGAGAGGAGAGACGAGACACGAATGGTTCGCCCATTTTCACGTTTCTTAGGAATGGCTGCTCGGCTTACTGTGTTTCTCCATTACTTTAGGAGTACATCCTATCATGAATTGACTCAAAAGTAAAAACTACCCCAGGGTATGAGAAGGTTTTGAAACATAACCCCTCGACTTGTAAGCATAAAATTGTTTTTTATCATTTGTTGACTAGCAATGTTAAAGGCAATTGCAGCTTAGATTTGTTTGCTTCTGGCTTTTCGCCCCCCCGAGGTATTAGACATTTTCGTAGTCTATCACAACTTGTACCTCCACTGGGCGAATTCTTGCCTCGAGGAGATCTTTTTTCTTTGTTAGGAGGATCTACATTAACTGCGACCACGAGTCTTTCTTCGATTCTGCCTCCATAAGTAGAGTGTTGAAGATTCTTGTCAGATTGTTGTAATGAGGAGCTTGAAATGTCTTGTAGATTTTGTAGAGAGTTGATTCTGAGATTGTTTTGTAGAAGTTGATTCTTTGTTGTTGTTTGAAGAGAGTTGATTCCTTTTGATTGTTGTATAGAGTTGATTATTGTCGATTTACCCCAACCTACCACTCTTTTACTTGTATGCTACTGCCTGTTCTCTTGCCTTGCTTCTCTCTTTCCAGGCAATGCTTTCATAAATCTTCATCTTTTGGTGTTTCTTTTCGTTCGGGTCATTACCCCGTCTGCGCCTATAAATGTCCTGTCTATCCCGTTGTCTATGCCTGAGCCTGCCTGCCTTCATTGTGCCTGCCCTACTGAAACAGTTGTGTATCCCTGCACCTCGATTAATGTTATATCAATCACCTGACAGCTGACCTTCGGTCTCGATGGTCTCCTGCCTCACCCACTCTATTGTTCAAGCAAGGATCGAGCAGCTACAGCCTGATCCTCATACTCTTTATTTCTTCCACCACCGCTGATCATTGGGAAAAGGCACGTCCATTGGTTTGCTATACGAGCGTCGACGACATAGGGTGGACAACTCAGATCTCGGGTGTGTTGCTGCCATACCAAGCAGACCCGATATCGTCTCGAAGCAGGTTCATCGTCGAGCTTGCTAATACCAGCGCAGACCCTATGGCCAACCAGCTCTCGTGGTTTCACTACTTACACCAGCACGGCGCATTGGCAGAAGCCTAGCACCCTCCCCCGCTTCGGCTCTCCCTGTTCTAAGCTACTATCTCTCAAGCACGATCTTGAACGTCACTGAGGAGACACCAAGTCCCTGGGTTCTGCGATCGATAAAACCCGCACCACAGCAAACTACATATCTTTTGGCAGCTTTAGTTCCGGTTTGTGTTTCTTCGCATACACTCAGCAACTACCTATGTCAAATGCGTCTTTGGGTTCGTGCTCTCCCTCTTATTCCATGAGCAACGACAATTGGACGTTCAGTTATCAGCTTTCAGCGGTTTGACTTTGCTGAGTATGTTACCTATCATACCGCTCCCTGGAACGCAGCCATCCCCGTTGACGTTCGCTCCAACGGTAAGACCCCAGCACCA
>JAWQFJ010030255.1:0-15000 GCA_034096865.1 Theodoxus fluviatilis | reverse complement strand
AGGGACATCGTGACTTGAATTACACTTACTTGGAACTCTTCTAGTGATTTTCTTGCTTGGCCTTATATAGCCTACAAAGGCTGATAGGCCGTAAAAAAAATCACACATATATATAAACATGCACATTCACACACACAAACCCACTCAAGATAAAGATCTGTGTTGTCCAGTATTCAGAAACTTACAATTGTTGTTGTATTATGATGAAAATACTGGCTCACATTTAGTGCTAGCTGCATTTTAAACACCTGAGCAAAAGCTGAACATCAGCCATTTCATAGGGGCAAACATGAAGTTTCCATCATCAAACCACTTGAGGAGTTGGTCAGTGGCATGCCGCAATGTTCCTGCATGTATTGGTTGTTTACACAGAAAATGTAGTTGGTGACCAACACTTGCCTCCATCATATTTTATGATGATGTTTGCATCTTATTTGTATGTACACAGTGGCACCTACCACAGCTATTCCTGCATAGTGAGCGTGGTTGTTTATAAAAATGTCATTCCACACATAATAATTTAGATCCATGGATGGATGGATGGATGGATGGATGGATGGATGGATGGATGGATGGATGGATGGATGGATGGATGGATGGATGGATGGATGGATGGATGGATGGATGGATGGATGGATAGATGGATGGATGGATGGATGGATGTATGTGTTCTGAGTGAGCCAAACTTCTTTGAGATACAATACTTCCCCTTGGGCAAGCTGCAACAGAAGTCACTGTGCAGATATGTCAAGGATGTTTTGGAATGGCTGAATGTGCTTGTACTGATTGACTGGAAGGGTGAAAGTAGAGTTTGTGGATCTGACTCGAGCCTTGAAAAAGAATGCATGTTTGAAATTTAAATGTTGGATTTTGCATGCCTATGTATCAACTTAACAAGGATATTGCTTCTAATATTCTTGTCCTGCAAAAAGGGGTAAAAGATTTGCAGGAACATAGACTAAATCTGTGTAGCATAGCATATTCAAAGATGTGATTTGTTGTGACAATCCAATACTCATAAGAGTCATATAGATACTGTAGGTGTTTATTTTGGTTATCCAGTGTAAATGATTTTCAATGTGTTTCTGAAACTAGATGACATGGTAGATTAATCTTTTGAACTAGTACTCGGAAACATGCTAATTTTAGTGTGCCCTTGTGTTATGATGACAAGACGAGACATCCTGGAAGCAGATGGGATGCTCAGAAAAAGCACTTCATGATTAGTTAATGTCCAGTATTGATCTAAAGTAAATTTGTTGACTTTGAGGCATAGTAACGCTGATGTAAAGTAATGTAGTAATTACTTCAAAGCAACTTACTGCTTGAAGGCATTACATCAGTAGCAGGAATACAAGTAGACAGACTCCCAGGGTACACATAATTCAGATGTTTCAAAATCAACCCAGCTGAGTCATTACATCAGCAGTAGATACATGTAGGATTATCTTAGGGACATTACGTCTATCACCAGTGTCAGACAGACCCCTCATGACACGTGTAATGGAGAAGCTGAAGGCTATTGCATCACAAGCCACTGTGGCGTACACAGGTAGTTGAGTGTCTGAGGGCCAGTGCATCAGGATGCACCTAGTAGGATTGCAATGTCTGGAGTCTGATGGTTCTTGCAGAGCTGAGGAAGTGGTGCTGCATGAGATGGAGGGCATGACGGCCACCACGCCACGGTAGCCACCGTAAAACTCTAACCCTGCTTCTTCCATCTTGGCCTTGCAGTGGCGTTTGCATGCTTTTCTCTTTTCAGCTTCTCTCGTTCCTTTGCTTATCCTTCTCTTTGAAATGGGAGGCTAACTGTTGCCCTCCATTTTCAAAGATATTAATTTTATGAGTACATGTATTTTGCACACGTATTGAAACCTGAAACAGTCAGCAGGGTTTGGTGGATTTTACTTTTAACTTCATGATGTTGAGGATTATGGCTGCAAACGTGATTTACTGAGCAGAAATCAAGAGGTAGTTCTGTTTTTATCCTATAATATTAATCATGATTTGGTCTTGATCACTGAAAGCTGGTATGTTAACTCTTGCTTCTGTAATGACTAATGTGTACTTTATTTCACGGGAAAGTTTTTGTCTCATCAAAAGAATAACATTCATTCCTTATGGATATATGGTGGTGAAGAGAATTTTAATTACTGCTCCTAATCCATGGAGACATTTTAACACTCCAGGTGAATGATTAAATGGCATTTGTTCCTGAGAGAGTACAGCAGCAAGTATACATTGAGTAAATAAAACCCAATGAAGTTCATACATGGTTCAGAATTCTCCCTCAAAATGCATTGCTTTTTCAACCCACCCACCACACTTTGTGATTTGAGTGTCCTTCACTTGATTGTCTTTGAAGTGCTTCTTCTAGAGCCTTTTGTATTGAATTATTTCTATCTTGAAGTAGTGTTTTTGCCTTTTGCAGTTTGATTTACAGTTTGTGTGATTAATGTGTTTGAACATGAATGAGCATTGTGTCTTAACAGTTAACTCATGGTGATTCTTGATAGTGGTGAAGTGTTTTTTGTAGTTGTTGTACCTGTTTACTTTCACACACTGAGTTAGTGAGTATGCCGAGTTCCTGGAGCAGTTGCAGGTCTGCCTGATTTGTGTGCTGTGATGTTTTGTGGTTTCTAATGATTTACCTTCCTTTTTAGTCTGTAGAAGTTTGTTCTTTCTTTTGTCTTTATTTACTGCTGGATTTCTGTATCATATTTGCTTACTTGTTTTATCAGTTGGCTTATGAAGTTGTTCACTTTGTTTCTATTTTCTGAATTCCACTGTACTACATAGAGATCAATGCATAATTTAATGTTTTCCATTGTAATTTCAATGTTGATACTAAAGACTACATGTAAAGTAACATGTGTACGACAGTAACTTTTAAGTCATATGTTTCTGTTAATACCTAATTTTGAAGAATGCATGGAATTCATTTTGAGTCATTGAAAAGTCATTATGTCATGGAATTTGTGAGTAATCCATGCTTACAAGCTATGACATAAGATGCTTACAAGCCATGACATAAGCCATAAAACCACCCCTGCTGTCTATTTCAGGAAGAGAAACACACTGATCCTACGCACGCAGTTGACAGTTAGAGTCCACGCTATCATTGGTAAGTGTCAGTCCTCCCACCTCCTTCACCCCTACTGATCTGGAGAGTGTGGATTGCTCCCTTGTTGGCCCAGTATTGCCCATCCATCCCCACTTGGCATGGAGGCCCTACTTGTCTCCCCCTTCTCCCCAGCACCTCTCCTGTGCTAGGAGTCCGGTTTAGTGCCTTCATACACCCTTGGTATGGGCTCATTAAATTTATAATCTTCCCGGCAACCCCTCTACCAGTTTGTATGTCTCTATAAAGCCTCAGGGATCCAAGGATTTTTATGAACCATTTGACCCACTTATCTAGATGCAGACTGAGTATGCCCTCAAACCATTTTTACTCATTCTGTCAATGTGAGAATTTTATGGGACATAGAAAATTTTCGTGAGAAGGGAAGTTTTTTTTGTGCTTGTGCTGAGTATGACATAATTGACTTGATAAAGTAAATGAAAAAGTTCTGCTCTCTCCCCCCCCCCCCCCCCCCCTCCCCCCTGCAAGTCAGTCTTTTCTTGCCATTCAGATTCTGATGAAAAGTTTTTCTGACCTCTGTGTGTGTGTGCGCGTTTGTGTGTGTGTGTGTGTGTGTGTGTGTGTGTGTGTGTGTGTGTGTGTGTGTGTGTGTGTGTGTGTGTGTGTGTGTGTGTACATGGTTGCATGTGCCCAAGCATGATCATGCACCTGCACCTATATGATTGTGCATGATTATCTACCTGCCTCTTTAGATACATTCATGTGACTATTCGCCAGGTACCACTTGGCTGACGGATGGCGAGTTGAGTGAATGAGGAAATGAAAAGGGTACAAGTTTCTAAGTCAAGAACCTGGCACTCTTTCTCATAACCCATGCAGGATTGTACTTGTGCCAGGAAAGTAGACGGGAAACTTGAGTATGCCTGAGATAACTGCAAAAGAAACGCGGCGTTTGTGACCCAAGGGAGAGAGGATAGGAAGAGAAGGACAAGCCAGAAAAAGGAAGCAAAGCAACATCATTATCCAATCTCTTGCCCTGTCTGTGGGCTGTCTGTCTGTCTGCGACTGGCAGGCAGGTGAAAGACAACACCTGAGCGGGAGCCCCGACTGACACCCTGCTGTCAAGGGCTGGGGGCCTCTGGCAAGGCCCTCACAGCTGTGTGTGGGAAACGCCGCCTTTCCCTTTGATCTCTCATGCAGGAAAGCTTCTCTCCGTGTGCACATCCTGTCTCAGGCTCCTCTTGCACAGGGGTTAGTGTGGTTTCCTGTGACCATGTACTGCAGCACATTAAGCTTTTCCTATCGGTCAAAATCCCTGTTGGTGGCTTCCTACAATGTGCCTCCTGAACATCATCGCCATGGTTTCATAATTGACTTTCCTGGTACATACTCTTAGTGGGCTTGTGAATTGGAGATTGCAAACCAAGCCTTTCTAGTTGTTTTCTACTTGTGATGAAATCCTTGTTAGCGGTTTTCTGAGCACAATGTTGTTGTTTTTCTTGCCGTGTTTGTTAATGGTAAGAATGATGAAAGCTCTTGCAGAATGTCATTTACAGCATCAAGTGTGGACGACATTCCTAGAAAGTTTCCTTGAGTAAGTCTTTAATGAGAACAGCAAGATTTAGGTTTTCAATAAGTTCGATGTGTATTTCATATATCCTGTTGCTGGCATGTTGTTGTCTGGTTTATGGAATTCTGTCAATGGTGAAGAGCTGCCAGCGACCTCTTCCAAATCATTAACTTTTCAACCGACCTCACATGTTTCATGCAGCTTTCAGAGGATTTTCCCAGGTGTATTCAATACTATTGAGTTGAAGTTTAACTGAGTTGGGTGTTTCAACACCACTGCTTGTGACAGCTGGCATATGACTCAGTACAACTGCAAAGTTGTCTAACGGAAGTAGAACACTTGTGGCTGACAGTGGTTCACCAGATTTGACATGCTGCCTTCACGGCTCGTGCAGAACTGTAATTTGTCTTTTTTTCTTGCTCAGTGAATTGATGAAGGCTTTGACTGGAAGCTGAATCATGGGATCGACAGTGTGCCATCAGCAGCGCTATATGTGTCAATTATGGTGCATACCGAGTTGCTTGGACATGTATCATATTGCTTTAATCTTCAGATAGATAGCCCTCGTTCTCGCATTAAGTGGTGGTAGGGCAGATCTTGAAGCCAGTAATTCTGTCTTCACCTTGTACCAGGCGTGCAGTAGAGTGCAGAGTTATCTAGTTGTCACAGTGGAGGTGGGCATTCTAGTCGGACTATGGTGTGAGATGGTGCGCAGTTTGCAAGTGCACTATCTCAGTGGTCCTACTGATCAGACCTACTCAGCACTTCTGCTGACTTTTATATTAGAACTTTGCATCTCGATGGACGATAGCATTTCTCGGGAGAGAAGTAGATGCAGTCCGCTTTATGAGAAATGGGACTTTAAAAAGTTCTGCTGAAACTCGCTATTTCTCTTCCGATTTTGTGAGCTGTCTGCCGACCAGTCCGACGAGTCGAGTCAGCTGTAGGAACGAAGACTTATTCAATGAGAAGAAGTTTATGTAGAAGGCTTCCAGTTAGAAACGAATGCACAGTGCCCTATCGGTCAGTGTCAGTGTGGTTCACTTTGACTAACCTTCATTTTCCCTGTTGCTACGTTTTCCCTTGGTATATTCACCCTAACCCAACCCCATCACCCCATCTCCACATTCAGTTTCGAATTCTGCCAAGACTTCGTTTCACTCTATCCCCTTCCAGCCTCGCCTTGCAGTATTTAACTCCCCTCAAAGCAAGCTGTTTTCTTGCGCCACATTCAACTCCCCATCCCTCTTTAGTTAGAGCCCACACTCCAGCCATCTTCGTCCTGTCGTCACTTCCACTCTTGATTTGAGAATCACTTCCACAAAGTTTCTCTTTTCTCCTGCGAATTTTCCTCACTGAACACTACCCTACCCTGACCCCTTTCCGACCTCTGTTTGCTTACCTTCTATCTCCATCTCACCCTCACCTGCACCCCATCTACCACCACCCCACCCTTCCTTCCCCATCTTTCCCCACTCACCGCCACTTGTTATGTTCCCTCTATGCCGTTGCTGTGCAAAATCCATACCAGTATTTCCCTTCTAACATTTACTTGTCAGACACGAACTGTCCGCTGTACCTGTCCACGGTGGGTTGTCCCAGGCGTCCTACCAGACAGGTGTAGCGAGGCCGTCAGGTGTGGTGATCATAGGTGTGGTGACTGTAGGCGTGGTCGGGCTTCAGAACGTACGTGCCGTCTCCCCTGTCTGCAGTTCCCTGTTTCGTGTGGAAATGGTTTAGCGTGTCTGCAGTTCGCGTCCCAATTACAGGGCCACGCTAGGACTCTGTGACGGGAATGCCGAGCAGTTTGAACGCATTGTTTCGTGGTCGTAGGTTTGCCGGGACTCCTATTCACAATTCGCTGCAGTGAACTGGATCGCTGGGCATGAGCCGGCAAAAGATGTCCGTCCATTCATTATGCATACGACTCGCTGCATCGTAGAGGATGGTGGTCAGGCTGCGAGCAAAACAACACGTCTGCTTTGGTGAATATGCGCTGCATGCAGATAGTACAGATGCAAGTAAAGATGAACATCCTGCCAATGTTAAATTTGTGCAGTGTTAATGTTTGACCAGAAAAAGGAATGAAATGTTTGATGCATAGGACAAGCTTTCTCATCCGTCATGCTAGCTGAAATAATGGCGAGGTCACATTGTGCTTGCTGAAAGGATACTCGCAGTTTCTCACGCTTGAATGCTATAAACGGCCTCATTCACTCCCTTGGGTATTTTTAGAAGTGAAGCCACAAAGGACTGAATGAATGTCTTTGCGGTCAGCAGTATTTCTGTCAGGTTCTTGAGATAGCTGTTTATGAGTCACTTTGTCACCTCGCAGCTCAGAGAGTCGATCACTTTGTTGACTCTCGATTGAAATCCGTTGTTCGGGGTATTTTGTACTAAGCAATTGATCCAGCTATTTAGCCATGCACTCCATGGCTTGTATTGCCTGTCTACAGTTTATCGGAAGATCGGGCAGTCAGGTCGGTGAAGGAATTCCCAAAGCTTCTGAGTCACTGTTTACTTCATGACGTCATCGGAAGAGTCGAGGACCCACAGAAGACGTATGCCGAATGCCGCGATATCCCTCACCAAGAAGTAAGCTCTCTAACCGGCCTTGAGGCCATTCAAGAAGTCAGTCGGCTCAGTTCATCGGCTGTCGGGGCACATTACTGCATTTTGTCGAAGTCGTGTACCCTCTGTGGGCGCGCTGCGGAAGCATTTGAAATGGGAAATAAGGCAAAGCCTGATCTCCTTTAAGCGTCACTGTATTCAGTGTATTCGTAGCGGCTGCGTGGCGCACCTTAATGTGTGTGGCTTTCGTCGTAGGGGTCTTGGTCACGCGGCATTAGCCACGAAGAACAGCCGTGGGCCTCTCTGTTTTCCAAAGCCGTGTCTAACACCAGTTAAGCAGAAGACCTACCCGGGTAATCCCCATTGTCGGTGCAGCGAGTCGGTCTCCATGCTAGGTAGCCCCCACCTGTGTGAGAAAGGTACGGACACGCGGTGAATACGTCATTACTGTTAGCAAGTTTTGACGTCGGTGGACCCGTGGTCTGACCATTGCTTGGTTCTAAGTTTATTGTACCTGGGGCAGACGTATATACGCTGTGTAAATATGTGTCTGGTGAATTATATACTTGAGGAAGTCTTGTAGTAATAAGCCTTTAGCTCTCGGGTAGATTGGCGTCTCGATCGAATATTAGTGGTCTGTGTTCGAACAGATCGATGTCTGGAGAATTCGAAATGAATGTCTTTTGTTTTTTCTTGGCAGTGGATTTCCTTATATAGCACTCGTCAGTCATGCGAATAGGTAATTAATTAATCTCCTGACCAAGTTTCCTCATTTAGCTTATTGAACCAGACATTAATTGTTCAACTGTTTTTTCCTACAGGACCTGTCTTGTTTTTTACTTCACAAGCAAGATAATGAAAGACAAGGGAAAAAACAGTGCAAAGAATCTATGCTAATAAATGGTGACATATTTAGCGAACTCTCCACTAGCGTCATTGTTGTTGCAGAAATAGTCCGGCTTTGGGACCGCTGGTTTGGAGAGAACTTTGTTTGTCTTGGCTGTTGTACGGAAGCAAAGAGTAGCGAGAAATCGCTTAATAATTCCCCTTATTCATCCACTTATCCGACCCCCTTCTCTCACTATCTCTTTATCTATCCGTCCGTCCGTCCGTCCGTCCGTCCGTCCGTTTCTCTCTCTCTCTCTCTCTCTCTCTCTCTCTCTCTCTCTCTCTCTCTCTCTCTCTCTCTCTCTCTCTCTCTCGTTCCTTACCTCCCACCGTCCACTTCCCAGAAGTCCTTCACTAATGGCATAGCTTTGACCACGAAGTGATATGGGGGAGTGGAGGGATTAGGTCATGCAACACCGAGACGAGGCCAAGGGCGCGTTGCTTAGCCTAATTAGTTGGCAACTAATAGGTTGGTGTCAATGTATGTCAAACATTTGTCTGCCTTTACATCTCCTTTCATCATATTGAACCTTGTTGACACCGGCCTATTTCTCGCAAAATTTTGCAGTGTTCCTAGCGTAAACAACGCGCCTCTGTAGCGTGCCACTTGCCCTCCTCGACGGCGCATTGTATGTGACCAACTCTGCAGAGTGGACGGCAGTGCTTGCTGCCCGCCTGCTGCCGTCTCGCGCCTTGCTTTGTCTGCACTGAGTAGCGCCAGAGATCCGGAATTAACTTGACAGGCTAATCCACCCTCCAGCCCTCCTGCCCAATCCCCCTGCCCCACTCCGGGTGGGCCGTCTACCCGCTTTCAGCCCCGTCTGGACAAAGCGTGTGCCGCATTCCACTCTGCTCTTTTCACGTTCACTTACAAACAATCGCGCTCGCGAGCGTGTATTCACACATGCGTGGACACATGCGCATGGATTGTGTGTGAGTGAACGTGAAAAGAGCAGAGTGGAATGCGGCACACGCTTTGTCCAGACGGGGCTGAAAGCGGGTAGACGGCCCACCCGGAGTGGGGCAGGGGGATTGGGCAGGAGGGCTGGAGGGTGGATTAGCCTGTCAAGTTAATTCCGGATCTCTGGCGCTACGCAGTGCAGACAAAGCAAGGCGCGAGACGGCAGCAGGCGGGCAGCAAGCACTGCCGTCCACTCTGCAGAGTTGGTCACATACAATGCGCCGTCGAGGAGGGCAAGTGGCACGCTACAGAGGCGCGTTGTTTACGCTAGGAACACTGCAAAATTTTGCGAGAAATAGGCCGGTGTCAACAAGGTTCAATATGATGAAAGGAGATGTAAAGGCAGACAAATGTTTGACATACATTGACACCAACCTATTAGTTGCCAACTAATTAGGCTAAGCAACGCGCCCTTGGCCTCGTCTCGGTGTTGCATGACCTAATCCCTCCACTCCCCCATATCACTTCGTGGTCAAAGCTATGCCATTAGTGAAGGACTTCTGGGAAGTGGACGGTGGGAGGTAAGGAACGAGAGAGAGAGAGAGAGAGAGAGAGAGAGAGAGAGAGAGAGAGAGAGAGAGAGAGAGAGAGAGAGAGAGAGAGAGAGAAACGGACGGACGGACGGACGGACGGACGGACGGATAGATAAAGAGATAGTGAGAGAAGGGGGTCGGATAAGTGGATGAATAAGGGGAATTATTAAGCGATTTCTCGCTACTCTTTGCTTCCGTACAACAGCCAAGACAAACAAAGTTCTCTCCAAACCAGCGGTCCCAAAGCCGGACTATTTCTGCAACAACAATGACGCTAGTGGAGAGTTCGCTAAATATGTCACCATTTATTAGCATAGATTCTTTGCACTGTTTTTTCCCTTGTCTTTCATTATCTTGCTTGTGAAGTAAAAAACAAGACAGGTCCTGTAGGAAAAAACAGTTGAACAATTAATGTCTGGTTCAATAAGCTAAATGAGGAAACTTGGTCAGGAGATTAATTAATTACCTATTCGCATGACTGACGAGTGCTATATAAGGAAATCCACTGCCAAGAAAAAACAAAAGACATTCATTTCGAATTCTCCAGACATCGATCTGTTCGAACACAGACCACTAATATTCGATCGAGACGCCAATCTACCCGAGAGCTAAAGGCTTATTACTACAAGACTTCCTCAAGTATATAATTCACCAGACACATATTTACACAGCGTATATACGTCTGCCCCAGGTACAATAAACTTAGAACCAAGCAATGGTCAGACCACGGGTCCACCGACGTCAAAACTTGCTAACAGTAATGACGTATTCACCGCGTGTCCGTACCTTTCTCACACAGGTGGGGGCTACCTAGCATGGAGACCGACTCGCTGCACCGACAATGGGGATTACCCGGGTAGGTCTTCTGCTTAACTGGTGTTAGACACGGCTTTGGAAAACAGAGAGGCCCACGGCTGTTCTTCGTGGCTAATGCCGCGTGACCAAGACCCCTACGACGAAAGCCACACACATTAAGGTGCGCCACGCAGCCGCTACGAATACACTGAATACAGTGACGCTTAAAGGAGATCAGGCTTTGCCTTATTTCCCATTTCAAATGCTTCCGCAGCGCGCCCACAGAGGGTACACGACTTCGACAAAATGCAGTAATGTGCCCCGACAGCCGATGAACTGAGCCGACTGACTTCTTGAATGGCCTCAAGGCCGGTTAGAGAGCTTACTTCTTGGTGAGGGATATCGCGGCATTCGGCATACGTCTTCTGTGGGTCCTCGACTCTTCCGATGACGTCATGAAGTAAACAGTGACTCAGAAGCTTTGGGAATTCCTTCACCGACCTGACTGCCCGATCTTCCGATAAACTGTAGACAGGCAATACAAGCCATGGAGTGCATGGCTAAATAGCTGGATCAATTGCTTAGTACAAAATACCCCGAACAACGGATTTCAATCGAGAGTCAACAAAGTGATCGACTCTCTGAGCTGCGAGGTGACAAAGTGACTCATAAACAGCTATCTCAAGAACCTGACAGAAATACTGCTGACCGCAAAGACATTCATTCAGTCCTTTGTGGCTTCACTTCTAAAAATACCCAAGGGAGTGAATGAGGCCGTTTATAGCATTCAAGCGTGAGAAACTGCGAGTATCCTTTCAGCAAGCACAATGTGACCTCGCCATTATTTCAGCTAGCATGACGGATGAGAAAGCTTGTCCTATGCATCAAACATTTCATTCCTTTTTCTGGTCAAACATTAACACTGCACAAATTTAACATTGGCAGGATGTTCATCTTTACTTGCATCTGTACTATCTGCATGCAGCGCATATTCACCAAAGCAGACGTGTTGTTTTGCTCGCAGCCTGACCACCATCCTCTACGATGCAGCGAGTCGTATGCATAATGAATGGACGGACATCTTTTGCCGGCTCATGCCCAGCGATCCAGTTCACTGCAGCGAATTGTGAATAGGAGTCCCGGCAAACCTACGACCACGAAACAATGCGTTCAAACTGCTCGGCATTCCCGTCACAGAGTCCTAGCGTGGCCCTGTAATTGGGACGCGAACTGCACACACGCTAAACCATTTCCACACGAAACAGGGAACTGCAGACAGGGGAGACGGCACGTACGTTCTGAAGCCCGACCACGCCTACAGTCACCACACCTATGATCACCACACCTGACGGCCTCGCTACACCTGTCTGGTAGGACGCCTGGGACAACCCACCGTGGACAGGTACAGCGGACAGTTCGTGTCTGACAAGTAAATGTTAGAAGGGAAATACTGGTATGGATTTTGCACAGCAACGGCATAGAGGGAACATAACAAGTGGCGGTGAGTGGGGAAAGATGGGGAAGGAAGGGTGGGGTGGTGGTAGATGGGGTGCAGGTGAGGGTGAGATGGAGATAGAAGGTAAGCAAACAGAGGTCGGAAAGGGGTCAGGGTAGGGTAGTGTTCAGTGAGGAAAATTCGCAGGAGAAAAGAGAAACTTTGTGGAAGTGATTCTCAAATCAAGAGTGGAAGTGACGACAGGACGAAGATGGCTGGAGTGTGGGCTCTAACTAAAGAGGGATGGGGAGTTGAATGTGGCGCAAGAAAACAGCTTGCTTTGAGGGGAGTTAAATACTGCAAGGCGAGGCTGGAAGGGGATAGAGTGAAACGAAGTCTTGGCAGAATTCGAAACTGAATGTGGAGATGGGGTGATGGGGTTGGGTTAGGGGTGAATATACCAAGGGAAAACGTAGCAACAGGGAAAATGAAGGTTAGTCAAAGTGAACCACACTGACACTGACCGATAGGGCACTGTGCATTCGTTTCTAACTGGAAGCCTTCTACATAAACTTCTTCTCATTGAATAAGTCTTCGTTCCTACAGCTGACTCGACTCGTCGGACTGGTCGGCAGACAGCTCACAAAATCGGAAGAGAAATAGCGAGTTTCAGCAGAACTTTTTAAAGTCCCATTTCTCATAAAGCGGACTGCATCTACTTCTCTCCCGAGAAATGCTATCGTCCATCGAGATGCAAAGTTCTAATATAAAAGTCAGCAGAAGTGCTGAGTAGGTCTGATCAGTAGGACCACTGAGATAGTGCACTTGCAAACTGCGCACCATCTCACACCATAGTCCGACTAGAATGCCCACCTCCACTGTGACAACTAGATAACTCTGCACTCTACTGCACGCCTGGTACAAGGTGAAGACAGAATTACTGGCTTCAAGATCTGCCCTACCACCACTTAATGCGAGAACGAGGGCTATCTATCTGAAGATTAAAGCAATATGATACATGTCCAAGCAACTCGGTATGCACCATAATTGACACATATAGCGCTGCTGATGGCACACTGTCGATCCCATGATTCAGCTTCCAGTCAAAGCCTTCATCAATTCACTGAGCAAGAAAAAAAGACAAATTACAGTTCTGCACGAGCCGTGAAGGCAGCATGTCAAATCTGGTGAACCACTGTCAGCCACAAGTGTTCTACTTCCGTTAGACAACTTTGCAGTTGTACTGAGTCATATGCCAGCTGTCACAAGCAGTGGTGTTGAAACACCCAACTCAGTTAAACTTCAACTCAATAGTATTGAATACACCTGGGAAAATCCTCTGAAAGCTGCATGAAACATGTGAGGTCGGTTGAAAAGTTAATGATTTGGAAGAGGTCGCTGGCAGCTCTTCACCATTGACAGAATTCCATAAACCAGACAACAACATGCCAGCAACAGGATATATGAAATACACATCGAACTTATTGAAAACCTAAATCTTGCTGTTCTCATTAAAGACTTACTCAAGGAAACTTTCTAGGAATGTCGTCCACACTTGATGCTGTAAATGACATTCTGCAAGAGCTTTCATCATTCTTACCATTAACAAACACGGCAAGAAAAACAACAACATTGTGCTCAGAAAACCGCTAACAAGGATTTCATCACAAGTAGAAAACAACTAGAAAGGCTTGGTTTGCAATCTCCAATTCACAAGCCCACTAAGAGTATGTACCAGGAAAGTCAATTATGAAACCATGGCGATGATGTTCAGGAGGCACATTGTAGGAAGCCACCAACAGGGATTTTGACCGATAGGAAAAGCTTAATGTGCTGCAGTACATGGTCACAGGAAACCACACTAACCCCTGTGCAAGAGGAGCCTGAGACAGGATGTGCACACGGAGAGAAGCTTTCCTGCATGAGAGATCAAAGGGAAAGGCGGCGTTTCCCACACACAGCTGTGAGGGCCTTGCCAGAGGCCCCCAGCCCTTGACAGCAGGGTGTCAGTCGGGGCTCCCGCTCAGGTGTTGTCTTTCACCTGCCTGCCAGTCGCAGACAGACAGACAGCCCACAGACAGGGCAAGAGATTGGATAATGATGTTGCTTTGCTTCCTTTTTCTGGCTTGTCCTTCTCTTCCTATCCTCTCTCCCTTGGGTCACAAACGCCGCGTTTCTTTTGCAGTTATCTCAGGCATACTCAAGTTTCCCGTCTACTTTCCTGGCACAAGTACAATCCTGCATGGGTTATGAGAAAGAGTGCCAGGTTCTTGACTTAGAAACTTGTACCCTTTTCATTTCCTCATTCACTCAACTCGCCATCCGTCAGCCAAGTGGTACCTGGCGAATAGTCACATGAATGTATCTAAAGAGGCAGGTAGATAATCATGCACAATCATATAGGTGCAGGTGCATGATCATGCTTGGGCACATGCAACCATGTACACACACACACACACACACACACACACACACACACACACACACACACACACACACACACACACACACACACACACAAACGCGCACACACACACAGAGGTCAGAAAAACTTTTCATCAGAATCTGAATGGCAAGAAAAGACTGACTTGCAGGGGGGAGGGGGGGGGGGGGGGGGGGGGAGAGCAGAACTTTTTCATTTACTTTATCAAGTCAATTATGTCATACTCAGCACAAGCACAAAAAAAACTTCCCTTCTCACGAAAATTTTCTATGTCCCATAAAATTCTCACATTGACAGAATGAGTAAAAATGGTTTGAGGGCATACTCAGTCTGCATCTAGATAAGTGGGTCAAATGGTTCATAAAAATCCTTGGATCCCTGAGGCTTTATAGAGACATACAAACTGGTAGAGGGGTTGCCGGGAAGATTATAAATTTAATGAGCCCATACCAAGGGTGTATGAAGGCACTAAACCGGACTCCTAGCACAGGAGAGGTGCTGGGGAGAAGGGGGAGACAAGTAGGGCCTCCATGCCAAGTGGGGATGGATGGGCAATACTGGGCCAACAAGGGAGCAATCCACACTCTCCAGATCAGTAGGGGTGAAGGAGGTGGGAGGACTGACACTTACCAATGATAGCGTGGACTCTAACTGTCAACTGCGTGCGTAGGATCAGTGTGTTTCTCTTCCTGAAATAGACAGCAGGGGTGGTTTTATGGCTT
>JAWQFJ010030254.1:0-28428 GCA_034096865.1 Theodoxus fluviatilis | reverse complement strand
GAAGGGACAAGCACGGATGAAGGAGAAGGGACAAGCACGGATGAAAGGAGAAGGGACAAGCACGGATGGGGAAGGGACAAGCACGGATGAAAGGAGAAGGGACAAGCACGGATGGGGAAGGGACAAGCACGGATGAAAGGAGAAGGGACAAGCACGGATGAAAGGAGAAGGGACAAGCACGGATGGGGAAGGGACAAGCACGGATGGGGAAGGGACAAGCACGGATGGGGAAGGGACAAGCACGGATGGGGAAGGGACAAGCACGGATGGGGAAGGGACAAGCACGGATGAAAGGAGAAGGGACAAGCACGGATGGGGAAGGGACAAGCACGGATGGGGAAGGGACAAGCACGGATGAAAGGAGAAGGGACAAGCACGGATGGGGAAGGGACAAGCACGGATGAAAGGAGAAGGGACAAGCACGGATGAAAGGAGAAGGGACAAGCACGGATGAAAGGAGAAGGGACAGGCACGGATGGGGAAGGGACAAGCACGGATGAAAGGAGAAGGGACAAGCACGGATGGGGAAGGGACAGGCACGGATGGGGAAGGGACAGGCACGGATGGGGAAGGGACAAGCACGGATGGGGAAGGGACAAGCACGGATGGGGAAGGGACAAGCACGGATGAAAGGAGAAGGGACAAGCACGGATGGGGAAGGGACAAGCACGGATGAAAGGAGAAGGGACAAGCACGGATGAAAGGAGAAGGGACAAGCACGGATGGGGAAGGGACAAGCACGGATGAAAGGAGAAGGGACAAGCACGGATAAAAGGGGAAGGGACAAGCACGGATGAAAGGAGAAGGGACAAGCACGGATGAAAGGAGAAGGGACAAGCACGGATGAAAGGAGAAGGGACAAGCACGGATGAAAGGAGAAGGGACAAGCACGGATGAAAGGGGAAGGGACAAGCACGGATGAAAGGAGAAGGGACAAGCACGGATGAAAGGAGAAGGGACAAGCACGGATGAAAGGAGAAGGGACAAGCACGGATGAAAGGAGAAGGGACAAGCACGGATGGGGAAGGGACAAGCACGGATGGGGAAGGGACAAGCACGGATGGAGAAGGGACAAGCACGGATGGGGAAGGGACAAGCACGGATGAAAGGAGAAGGGACAAGCACGGATGAAAGGAGAAGGGACAAGCACGGATGAAAGGAGAAGGGACAAGCACGGATGAAAGGAGAAGGGACAAGCACGGATGAAAGGAGAAGGGACAAGCACGGATGAAAGGAGAAGGGACAAGCACGGATGAAAGGAGAAGGGACAAGCACGGATGAAAGGAGAAGGGACAAGCACGGATGGGGAAGGGACAAGCACGGATGAAAGGAGAAGGGACAAGCACGGATGGAGAAGGGACAAGCACGGATGAAAGGAGAAGGGACAAGCACGGATGAAAGGAGAAGGGACAAGCACGGATGAAAGGAGAAGGGACAAGCACGGATGGGGAAGGGACAAGCACGGATGAAAGGAGAAGGGACAAGCACGGATGGGGAAGGGACAAGCACGGATGAAAGGAGAAGGGACAAGCACGGATGAAAGGAGAAGGGACAAGCACGGATGAAAGAAGAAGGGACAAGCACGGATGAAAGGAGAAGGGACAAGCACGGATGGGGAAGGGACAAGCACGGATGAAAGGAGAAGGGACAAGCACGGATGGAGAAGGGACAAGCACGGATGAAAGGAGAAGGGACAAGCACGGATGAAAGGAGAAGGGACAAGCACGGATGAAAGGAGAAGGGACAAGCACGGATGGGGAAGGGACAAGCACGGATGAAAGGAGAAGGGACAAGCACGGATGGGGAAGGGACAAGCACGGATGAAAGGAGAAGGGACAAGCACGGATGAAAGGAGAAGGGACAAGCACGGATGAAAGGAGAAGGGACAAGCACGGATGGGGAAGGGACAAGCACGGATGAAAGGAGAAGGGACAAGCACGGATGAAAGGAGAAGGGACAAGCACGGATGGGGAAGGGACAAGCACGGATGAAAGGAGAAGGGACAAGCACGGATGGGGAAGGGACAAGCACGGATGGAGAAGGGACAAGCACGGATGAAAGGAGAAGGGACAAGCACGGATGAAAGGAGAAGGGACAAGCACGGATGAAAGGAGAAGGGACAAGCACGGATGAAAGGAGAAGGGACAAGCACGGATGAAAGGAGAAGGGACAAGCACGGATGAAAGGAGAAGGGACAAGCACGGATGAAAGGAGAAGGGACAAGCACGGATGGGGAAGGGACAAGCACGGATGAAAGGAGAAGGGACAAGCACGGATGGAGAAGGGACAAGCACGGATGAAAGGAGAAGGGACAAGCACGGATGAAAGGAGAAGGGACAAGCACGGATGAAAGGAGAAGGGACAAGCACGGATGGGGAAGGGACAAGCACGGATGGGGAAGGGACAAGCACGGATGAAAGGAGAAGGGACAAGCACGGATGAAAGGAGAAGGGACAAGCACGGATGGGGAAGGGACAAGCACGGATGGGGAAGGGACAAGCACGGATGAAAGGAGAAGGGACAAGCACGGATGGGGAAGGGACAAGCACGGATGAAAGGAGAAGGGACAGGCACGGATGAAAGGAGAAGGGACAAGCACGGATGAAAGGAGAAGGGACAAGCACGGATGGGGAAGGGACAAGCACGGATGAAAGGAGAAGGGACAAGCACGGATGAAAGGAGAAGGGACAGGCACGGATGAAAGGAGAAGGGACAGGCACGGATGAAAGGAGAAGGGACAAGCACGGATGAAAGGAGAAGGGACAAGCACGGATGAAAGGAGAAGGGACAAGCACGGATGGGGAAGGGACAAGCACGGATGAAAGGAGAAGGGACAAGCACGGATGGAGAAGGGACAAGCACGGATGAAAGGAGAAGGGACAAGCACGGATGGAGAAGGGACAAGCACGGATGGGGAAGGGACAAGCACGGATGGGGAAGGGACAAGCACGGATGAAAGGAGAAGGGACAAGCACGGATGAAAGAAGAAGGGACAAGCACGGATGAAAGGAGAAGGGACAAGCACGGATGAAAGGAGAAGGGACAAGCACGGATGGGGAAGGGACAAGCACGGATGGGGAAGGGACAAGCACGGATGAAAGGAGAAGGGACAAGCACGGATGAAAGGAGAAGGGACAAGCACGGATGGGGAAGGGACAAGCACGGATGGGGAAGGGACAAGCACGGATGAAAGGAGAAGGGACAAGCACGGATGGGGAAGGGACAAGCACGGATGAAAGGAGAAGGGACAGGCACGGATGAAAGGAGAAGGGACAAGCACGGATGAAAGGAGAAGGGACAAGCACGGATGGGGAAGGGACAAGCACGGATGGGGAAGGGACAAGCACGGATGAAAGGAGAAGGGACAAGCACGGATGGGGAAGGGACAAGCACGGATGAAAGGAGAAGGGACAGGCACGGATGAAAGGAGAAGGGACAAGCACGGATGAAAGGAGAAGGGACAAGCACGGATGGGGAAGGGACAAGCACGGATGGGGAAGGGACAAGCACGGATGAAAGGAGAAGGGACAAGCACGGATGGGGAAGGGACAAGCACGGATGAAAGGAGAAGGGACAAGCACGGATGGAGAAGGGACAAGCACGGATGGGGAAGGGACAGGCACGGATGGGGAAGGGACAAGCACGGATGAAAGGAGAAGGGACAAGCACGGATGAAAGGAGAAGGGACAAGCACGGATGAAAGGAGAAGGGACAAGCACGGATGAAAGGAGAAGGGACAAGCACGGATGGGGAAGGGACAGGCACGGATGGGGAAGGGACAAGCACGGATGGGGAAGGGACAAGCACGGATGAAAGGAGAAGGGACAAGCACGGATGGGGAAGGGACAAGCACGGATGGAGAAGGGACAAGCACGGATGAAAGGAGAAGGGACAAGCACGGATGGGGAAGGGACAAGCACGGATGGGGAAGGGACAAGCACGGATGAAAGGAGAAGGGACAAGCACGGATGAAAGGAGAAGGGACAAGCACGGATGGGGAAGGGACAAGCACGGATGAAAGGAGAAGGGACAAGCACGGATGGGGAAGGGACAAGCACGGATGGGGAAGGGACAAGCACGGATGAAAGGAGAAGGGACAAGCACGGATGAAAGGAGAAGGGACAGGCACGGATGGGGAAGGGACAAGCACGGATGAAAGGAGAAGGGACAAGCACGGATGGGGAAGGAACAAGCACGGATGGGGAAGGGACAAGCACGGATGAAAGGAGAAGGGACAGGCACGGATGAAAGGAGAAGGGACAAGCACGGATGAAAGAAGAAGGGACAAGCACGGATGAAAGGAGAAGGGACAAGCACGGATGAAAGGAGAAGGGACAAGCACGGATGAAAGGAGAAGGGACAAGCACGGATGGGGAAGGGACAAGCACGGATGAAAGGAGAAGGGACAAGCACGGATGAAAGGAGAAGGGACAAGCACGGATGAAAGGAGAAGGGACAAGCACGGATGAAAGGAGAAGGGACAAGCACGGATGAAAGGAGAAGGGACAAGCACGGATGGGGAAGGGACAAGCACGGATGAAAGGAGAAGGGACAAGCACGGATGAAAGGAGAAGGGACAAGCACGGATGAAAGGAGAAGGGACAAGCACGGATGAAAGGAGAAGGGACAAGCACGGATGGGGAAGGGACAAGCACGGATGAAAGGAGAAGGGACAGGCGCGGATGAAAGGAGAAGGGACAAGCACGGATGGGGAAGGGACAAGCACGGATGGGGAAGGGACAAGCACGGATGGAGAAGGGACAAGCACGGATGAAAGGAGAAGGGACAAGCACGGATGGAGAAGGGACAAGCACGGATGAAAGGAGAAGGGACAAGCACGGATGAAAGGAGAAGGGACAAGCACGGATGGGGAAGGGACAAGCACGGATGAAAGGAGAAGGGACAAGCAGGGATGAAAGGAGCGAGGGACAAGCACGGATGAAAGGAGAAGGGACAGGCACGGATGGGGAAGGGACAAGCACGGATGGGGAAGGGACAAGCACGGATGGGGAAGGGACAAGCACGGATGGGGAAGGGACAAGCACGGATGAAAGGAGAAGGGACAAGCACGGATGAAAGGAGAAGGGACAAGCACGGATGAAAGGAGAAGGGACAAGCACGGATGAAAGGAGAAGGGACAAGCACGGATGGGGAAGGGACAAGCACGGATGGGGAAGGGACAAGCACGGATGAAAGGAGAAGGGACAAGCACGGATGGGGAAGGGACAAGCACGGATGGGGAAGGGACAAGCACGGATGGGGAAGGGACAAGCACGGATGAAAGGAGAAGGGACAAGCACGGATGGGGAAGGGACAAGCACGGATGAAAGGGGAAGGGACAAGCACGGATGAAAGGAGAAGGGACAAGCGCGGATGAAAGGAGAAGGGACAAGCACGGATGAAAGGAGAAGGGACAAGCACGGATGAAAGGAGAAGGGACAAGCACGGATGAAAGGAGAAGGGACAAGCACGGATGAAAGGAGAAGGGACAAGCACGGATGGGGAAGGGACAAGCACGGATGAAAGGAGAAGGGACAAGCACGGATGAAAGGAGAAGGGACAAGCGCGGATGAAAGGAGAAGGGACAAGCACGGATGAAAGGAGAAGGGACAAGCACGGATGGGGAAGGGACAAGCACGGATGAAAGGAGAAGGGACAAGCAGGGATGAAAGGAGCGAGGGACAAGCACGGATGAAAGGAGAAGGGACAGGCACGGATGGGGAAGGGACAAGCACGGATGGGGAAGGGACAAGCACGGATGGGGAACGGACAGGCACGGATGGGGAAGGGACAAGCACGGATGAAAGGAGAAGGGACAAGCACGGATGAAAGGAGAAGGGACAAGCACGGATGAAAGGAGAAGGGACAAGCACGGATGGGGAAGGGACAAGCACGGATGAAAGGAGAAGGGACAAGCAGGGATGAAAGGAGAAGGGACAAGCACGGATGAAAGGAGAAGGGACAAGCACGGATGGGGAAGGGACAAGCACGGATGAAAGGAGAAGGGACAAGCAGGGATGAAAGGAGCGAGGGACAAGCACGGATGAAAGGAGAAGGGACAGGCACGGATGGGGAAGGGACAAGCACGGATGGGGAAGGGACAAGCACGGATGGGGAAGGGACAGGCACGGATGGGGAAGGGACAAGCACGGATGAAAGGAGAAGGGACAAGCACGGATGAAAGGAGAAGGGACAAGCACGGATGAAAGGAGAAGGGACAAGCACGGATGAAAGGAGAAGGGACAAGCACGGATGAAAGGAGAAGGGACAAGCACGGATGAAAGGAGAAGGGACAAGCACGGATGAAAGGAGAAGGGACAAGCACGGATGAAAGGAGAAGGGACAAGCACGGATGGGGAAGGGACAAGCACGGATGGGGAAGGGACAAGCACGGATGAAAGGAGAAGGGACAAGCACGGATGGGGAAGGGACAAGCACGGATGGGGAAGGGACAAGCACGGATGGGGAAGGGACAAGCACGGATGAAAGGAGAAGGGACAAGCACGGATGGGGAAGGGACAAGCACGGATGGGGAAGGGACAAGCACGGATGAAAGGAGAAGGGACAAGCACGGATGGGGAAGGGACAAGCACGGATGGGGAAGAGACAAGCACGGATGAAAGGAGAAGGGACAAGCACGGATGGGGAAGGGACAAGCACGGATGGGGAAGGGACAAGCGCGGATGAAAGGAGAAGGGACAAGCACGGATGGGGAAGGGACAAGCACGGATGGGGAAGGGACAAGCACGGATGGGGAAGGGACAAGCAGGGATGAAAGGAGAAGGGACAAGCACGGATGAAAGGAGAAGGGACAAGCACGGATGGGGAAGGGACAAGCGCGGATGAAAGGAGAAGGGACAAGCACGGATGGGGAAGGGACAAGCACGGATGAAAGGAGAAGGGACAAGCACGGATGGAGAAGGGACAAGCACGGATGAAAGGAGAAGGGACAAGCACGGATGAGGAGAAGGGACAAGCACGGATGAAAGGAGAAGGGACAAGCACGGATGAAAGGAGAAGGGACAAGCACGGATGAAAGGAGAAGGGACAAGCACGGATGGGGAAGGGACAAGCACGGATGGGGAAGGGACAAGCACGGATGAAAGGAGAAGGGACAAGCACGGATGAAAGAAGAAGGGACAAGCACGGATGAAAGGAGAAGGGACAAGCACGGATGAAAGGAGAAGGGACAAGCACGGATGGGGAAGGGACAAGCACGGATGGGGAAGGGACAAGCACGGATGAAAGGAGAAGGGACAAGCACGGATGAAAGGAGAAGGGACAAGCACGGATGGGGAAGGGACAAGCACGGATGGGGAAGGGACAAGCACGGATGAAAGGAGAAGGGACAAGCACGGATGGGGAAGGGACAAGCACGGATGAAAGGAGAAGGGACAGGCACGGATGAAAGGAGAAGGGACAAGCACGGATGAAAGGAGAAGGGACAAGCACGGATGGGGAAGGGACAAGCACGGATGGGGAAGGGACAAGCACGGATGAAAGGAGAAGGGACAAGCACGGATGGGGAAGGGACAAGCACGGATGAAGGAGAAGGGACAAGCACGGATGAAAGGAGAAGGGACAAGCACGGATGAAAGGAGAAGGGACAAGCACGGATGAAAGGAGAAGGGACAAGCACGGATGGGGAAGGGACAAGCACGGATGAAAGGAGAAGGGACAAGCACGGATGGGGAAGGGACAAGCACGGATGAAAGGAGAAGGGACAAGCACGGATGAAAGGAGAAGGGACAAGCACGGATGGGGAAGGGACAGGCACGGATGGGGAAGGGACAAGCACGGATGAAAGGAGAAGGGACAAGCACGGATGAAAGGAGAAGGGACAAGCACGGATGAAAGGAGAAGGGACAAGCACGGATGAAAGGAGAAGGGACAAGCACGGATGGGGAAGGGACAGGCACGGATGGGGAAGGGACAAGCACGGATGGGGAAGGGACAAGCACGGATGAAAGGAGAAGGGACAAGCACGGATGGGGAAGGGACAAGCACGGATGGAGAAGGGACAAGCACGGATGAAAGGAGAAGGGACAAGCACGGATGGGGAAGGGACAAGCACGGATGGGGAAGGGACAAGCACGGATGAAAGGAGAAGGGACAAGCACGGATGAAAGGAGAAGGGACAAGCACGGATGAAAGGAGAAGGGACAAGCACGGATGGGGAAGGGACAAGCACGGATGGGGAAGGGACAAGCACGGATGAAAGGAGAAGGGACAAGCACGGATGAAAGGAGAAGGGACAAGCACGGATGAAAGGAGAAGGGACAAGCACGGATGGGGAAGGGACAAGCACGGATGGGGAAGGGACAAGCACGGATGAAAGGAGAAGGGACAAGCACGGATGGGGAAGGGACAAGCACGGATGAAAGGAGAAGGGACAAGCACGGATGAAAGGAGAAGGGACAAGCACGGATGAAAGGAGAAGGGACAAGCACGGATGAAAGGAGAAGGGACAAGCACGGATGAAAGGAGAAGGGACAAGCACGGATGAAAGGAGAAGGGACAAGCACGGATGAAAGGAGAAGGGACAAGCACGGATGAAAGGAGAAGGGACAAGCACGGATGAAAGGAGAAGGGACAAGCACGGATGGGGAAGGGACAAGCACGGATGAAAGGAGAAGGGACAAGCACGGATGAAAGGAGAAGGGACAAGCACGGATGAAAGGAGAAGGGACAAGCACGGATGAAAGGAGAAGGGACAAGCACGGATGGGGAAGGGACAAGCACGGATGAAAGGAGAAGGGACAAGCACGGATGAAAGGAGAAGGGACAAGCACGGATGGGGAAGGGACAAGCACGGATGGAGAAGGGACAAGCACGGATGAAAGGAGAAGGGACAAGCACGGATGGGGAAGGGACAAGCACGGATGGAGAAGGGACAAGCACGGATGAAAGGAGAAGGGACAAGCACGGATGGGGAAGGGACAAGCACGGATGAAAGGAGAAGGGACAAGCACGGATGAAAGGAGAAGGGACAAGCACGGATGAAAGGAGAAGGGACAAGCACGGATGGGGAAGGGACAAGCACGGATGAAAGGGGAAGGGACAAGCACGGATGGGGAAGGGACAAGCACGGATGGGGAAGGGACAAGCACGGATGAAAGGAGAAGGGACAAGCACGGATGAAAGGAGAAGGGACAAGCACGGATGAAAGGAGAAGGGACAAGCACGGATGGGGAAGGGACAAGCACGGATGGGGAAGGGACAAGCACGGATGAAAGGAGAAGGGACAAGCACGGATGAAGGAGAAGGGACAAGCACGGATGGGGAAGGGACAAGCACGGATGAAAGGAGAAGGGACAAGCACGGATGTAGGAGAAGGGACAAGCACGGATGGGGAAGGGACAAGCACGGATGGGGAAGGGACAAGCACGGATGGGGAAGGGACAAGCACGGATGGGGAAGGGACAAGCACGGATGAAAGGAGAAGGGACAAGCACGGATGAAAGGAGAAGGGACAAGCACGGATGAAGGGAAGGGACAAGCACGGATGAAAGGAGAAGGGACAAGCACGGATGTAGGAGAAGGGACAAGCACGGATGAAAGGAGAAGGGACAAGCACGGATGAAAGGAGAAGGGACAAGCACGGATGAAAGGAGAAGGGACAAGCACGGATGGGGAAGGGACAAGCACGGATGGGGAAGGGACAAGCACGGATGGGGAAGGGACAAGCACGGATGGGGAAGGGACAAGCACGGATGAAAGGAGAAGGGACAAGCACGGATGAAAGGAGAAGGGACAAGCACGGATGAAAGGAGAAGGGACAAGCACGGATGAAAGGAGAAGGGACAAGCACGGATGGGGAAGGGACAAGCACGGATGGGGAAGGGACAAGCACGGATGAAAGGAGAAGGGACAAGCACGGATGAAAGGAGAAGGGACAAGCACGGATGAAAGGAGAAGGGACAAGCACGGATGGGGAAGGGACAAGCACGGATGAAAGGAGAAGGGACAAGCACGGATGAAAGGAGAAGGGACAAGCACGGATGGGGAAGGGACAAGCACGGATGAAAGGAGAAGGGACAAGCACGGAAGGAGAAGGGACAAGCACGGATGAAAGGAGAAGGGACAAGCACGGATGAAAGGAGAAGGGACAAGCACGGATGGGGAAGGGACAAGCACGGATGGGGAAGGGACAAGCACGGATGGGGAAGGGACAAGCACGGATGTTTGAGAAGGGACAAGCACGGATGGGGAAGGGACAAGCACGGATGAAAGGAGAAGGGACAAGCACGGATGAAAGGAGAAGGGACAAGCACGGATGAAAGGAGAAGGGACAAGCACGGATGAAAGGAGAAGGGACAAGCACGGATGAAAGGAGAAGGGACAAGCACGGATGAAAGGAGAAGGGACAAGCACGGATGAAGGAGAAGGGACAAGCACGGATGAAAGGAGAAGGGACAAGCACGGATGAAAGGAGAAGGGACAAGCACGGATGAAAGGAGAAGGGACAAGCACGGATGGGGAAGGGACAAGCACGGATGAAAGGAGAAGGGACAAGCACGGATGAAAGGAGAAGGGACAAGCACGGATGGGGAAGGGACAAGCACGGATGGGGAAGGGACAAGCACGGATGAAAGGAGAAGGGACAAGCACGGATGAAAGGAGAAGGGACAAGCACGGATGGAGAAGGGACAAGCACGGATGAAAGGAGAAGGGACAAGCACGGATGAAAGGAGAAGGGACAAGCACGGATGGGGAAGGGACAAGCACGGATGAAAGGAGAAGGGACAAGCACGGATGGGGAAGGGACAAGCACGGATGGGGAAGGGACAAGCACGGATGAAAGGAGAAGGGACAGGCACGGATGGGGAAGGGACAAGCACGGATGGGGAAGGGACAAGCACGGATGGGGAAGGGACAGGCACGGATGGGGAAGGGACAAGCACGGATGAAAGGAGAAGGGACAAGCACGGATGAAAGGAGAAGGGACAAGCACGGATGAAAGGAGAAGGGACAAGCACGGATGAAAGGAGAAGGGACAAGCACGGATGGGGAAGGGACAAGCACGGATGGGGAAGGGACAAGCACGGATGAAAGGAGAAGGGACAAGCACGGATGGGGAAGGGACAAGCACGGATGGGGAAGGGACAAGCACGGATGGGGAAGGGACAAGCACGGATGAAAGGAGAAGGGACAAGCACGGATGGGGAAGGGACAAGCACGGATGAAAGGGGAAGGGACAAGCACGGATGAAAGGAGAAGGGACAAGCGCGGATGAAAGGAGAAGGGACAAGCACGGATGAAAGGAGAAGGGACAAGCACGGATGAAAGGAGAAGGGACAAGCACGGATGAAAGGAGAAGGGACAAGCACGGATGAAAGGAGAAGGGACAAGCACGGATGGGGAAGGGACAAGCACGGATGAAAGGAGAAGGGACAAGCACGGATGAAAGGAGAAGGGACAAGCGCGGATGAAAGGAGAAGGGACAAGCACGGATGAAAGGAGAAGGGACAAGCACGGATGGGGAAGGGACAAGCACGGATGAAAGGAGAAGGGACAAGCAGGGATGAAAGGAGCGAGGGACAAGCACGGATGAAAGGAGAAGGGACAGGCACGGATGGGGAAGGGACAAGCACGGATGGGGAAGGGACAAGCACGGATGGGGAACGGACAGGCACGGATGGGGAAGGGACAAGCACGGATGAAAGGAGAAGGGACAAGCACGGATGAAAGGAGAAGGGACAAGCACGGATGAAAGGAGAAGGGACAAGCACGGATGGGGAAGGGACAAGCACGGATGAAAGGAGAAGGGACAAGCAGGGATGAAAGGAGAAGGGACAAGCACGGATGAAAGGAGAAGGGACAAGCACGGATGGGGAAGGGACAAGCACGGATGAAAGGAGAAGGGACAAGCAGGGATGAAAGGAGCGAGGGACAAGCACGGATGAAAGGAGAAGGGACAGGCACGGATGGGGAAGGGACAAGCACGGATGGGGAAGGGACAAGCACGGATGGGGAAGGGACAGGCACGGATGGGGAAGGGACAAGCACGGATGAAAGGAGAAGGGACAAGCACGGATGAAAGGAGAAGGGACAAGCACGGATGAAAGGAGAAGGGACAAGCACGGATGAAAGGAGAAGGGACAAGCACGGATGAAAGGAGAAGGGACAAGCACGGATGAAAGGAGAAGGGACAAGCACGGATGAAAGGAGAAGGGACAAGCACGGATGAAAGGAGAAGGGACAAGCACGGATGGGGAAGGGACAAGCACGGATGGGGAAGGGACAAGCACGGATGAAAGGAGAAGGGACAAGCACGGATGGGGAAGGGACAAGCACGGATGGGGAAGGGACAAGCACGGATGGGGAAGGGACAAGCACGGATGAAAGGAGAAGGGACAAGCACGGATGGGGAAGGGACAAGCACGGATGGGGAAGGGACAAGCACGGATGAAAGGAGAAGGGACAAGCACGGATGGGGAAGGGACAAGCACGGATGGGGAAGAGACAAGCACGGATGAAAGGAGAAGGGACAAGCACGGATGGGGAAGGGACAAGCACGGATGGGGAAGGGACAAGCGCGGATGAAAGGAGAAGGGACAAGCACGGATGGGGAAGGGACAAGCACGGATGGGGAAGGGACAAGCACGGATGGGGAAGGGACAAGCAGGGATGAAAGGAGAAGGGACAAGCACGGATGAAAGGAGAAGGGACAAGCACGGATGGGGAAGGGACAAGCGCGGATGAAAGGAGAAGGGACAAGCACGGATGGGGAAGGGACAAGCACGGATGAAAGGAGAAGGGACAAGCACGGATGGAGAAGGGACAAGCACGGATGAAAGGAGAAGGGACAAGCACGGATGGAGAAGGGACAAGCACGGATGGGGAAGGGACAAGCACGGATGGGGAAGGGACAAGCACGGATGAAAGGAGAAGGGACAAGCACGGATGAAAGAAGAAGGGACAAGCACGGATGAAAGGAGAAGGGACAAGCACGGATGAAAGGAGAAGGGACAAGCACGGATGGGGAAGGGACAAGCACGGATGGGGAAGGGACAAGCACGGATGAAAGGAGAAGGGACAAGCACGGATGAAAGGAGAAGGGACAAGCACGGATGGGGAAGGGACAAGCACGGATGGGGAAGGGACAAGCACGGATGAAAGGAGAAGGGACAAGCACGGATGGGGAAGGGACAAGCACGGATGAAAGGAGAAGGGACAGGCACGGATGAAAGGAGAAGGGACAAGCACGGATGAAAGGAGAAGGGACAAGCACGGATGGGGAAGGGACAAGCACGGATGGGGAAGGGACAAGCACGGATGAAAGGAGAAGGGACAAGCACGGATGGGGAAGGGACAAGCACGGATGAAAGGAGAAGGGACAGGCACGGATGAAAGGAGAAGGGACAAGCACGGATGAAAGGAGAAGGGACAAGCACGGATGGGGAAGGGACAAGCACGGATGGGGAAGGGACAAGCACGGATGAAAGGAGAAGGGACAAGCACGGATGGGGAAGGGACAAGCACGGATGAAAGGAGAAGGGACAAGCACGGATGGAGAAGGGACAAGCACGGATGGGGAAGGGACAAGCACGGATGGGGAAGGGACAAGCACGGATGAAAGGAGAAGGGACAAGCACGGATGAAAGGAGAAGGGACAAGCACGGATGAAAGGAGAAGGGACAAGCACGGATGAAAGGAGAAGGGACAAGCACGGATGGGGAAGGGACAGGCACGGATGGGGAAGGGACAAGCACGGATGGGGAAGGGACAAGCACGGATGAAAGGAGAAGGGACAAGCACGGATGGGGAAGGGACAAGCACGGATGGAGAAGGGACAAGCACGGATGAAAGGAGAAGGGACAAGCACGGATGGGGAAGGGACAAGCACGGATGGGGAAGGGACAAGCACGGATGAAAGGAGAAGGGACAAGCACGGATGAAAGGAGAAGGGACAAGCACGGATGGGGAAGGGACAAGCACGGATGAAAGGAGAAGGGACAAGCACGGATGGGGAAGGGACAAGCACGGATGGGGAAGGGACAAGCACGGATGAAAGGAGAAGGGACAAGCACGGATGAAAGGAGAAGGGACAGGCACGGATGGGGAAGGGACAAGCACGGATGAAAGGAGAAGGGACAAGCACGGATGGGGAAGGAACAAGCACGGATGGGGAAGGGACAAGCACGGATGAAAGGAGAAGGGACAGGCACGGATGAAAGGAGAAGGGACAAGCACGGATGAAAGAAGAAGGGACAAGCACGGATGAAAGGAGAAGGGACAAGCACGGATGAAAGGAGAAGGGACAAGCACGGATGAAAGGAGAAGGGACAAGCACGGATGGGGAAGGGACAAGCACGGATGAAAGGAGAAGGGACAAGCACGGATGAAAGGAGAAGGGACAAGCACGGATGAAAGGAGAAGGGACAAGCACGGATGAAAGGAGAAGGGACAAGCACGGATGAAAGGAGAAGGGACAAGCACGGATGGGGAAGGGACAAGCACGGATGAAAGGAGAAGGGACAAGCACGGATGAAAGGAGAAGGGACAAGCACGGATGAAAGGAGAAGGGACAAGCACGGATGAAAGGAGAAGGGACAAGCACGGATGGGGAAGGGACAAGCACGGATGAAAGGAGAAGGGACAGGCGCGGATGAAAGGAGAAGGGACAAGCACGGATGGGGAAGGGACAAGCACGGATGGGGAAAGGACAAGCACGGATGGAGAAGGGACAAGCACGGATGAAAGGAGAAGGGACAAGCACGGATGGAGAAGGGACAAGCACGGATGAAAGGAGAAGGGACAAGCACGGATGAAAGGAGAAGGGACAAGCACGGATGGGGAAGGGACAAGCACGGATGAAAGGAGAAGGGACAAGCAGGGATGAAAGGAGCGAGGGACAAGCACGGATGAAAGGAGAAGGGACAGGCACGGATGGGGAAGGGACAAGCACGGATGGGGAAGGGACAAGCACGGATGGGGAAGGGACAGGCACGGATGGGGAAGGGACAAGCACGGATGAAAGGAGAAGGGACAAGCACGGATGAAAGGAGAAGGGACAAGCACGGATGAAAGGAGAAGGGACAAGCACGGATGAAAGGAGAAGGGACAAGCACGGATGGGGAAGGGACAAGCACGGATGGGGAAGGGACAAGCACGGATGAAAGGAGAAGGGACAAGCACGGATGGGGAAGGGACAAGCACGGATGGGGAAGGGACAAGCACGGATGGGGAAGGGACAAGCACGGATGAAAGGAGAAGGGACAAGCACGGATGGGGAAGGGACAAGCACGGATGAAAGGGGAAGGGACAAGCACGGATGAAAGGAGAAGGGACAAGCGCGGATGAAAGGAGAAGGGACAAGCACGGATGAAAGGAGAAGGGACAAGCACGGATGAAAGGAGAAGGGACAAGCACGGATGAAAGGAGAAGGGACAAGCACGGATGAAAGGAGAAGGGACAAGCACGGATGGGGAAGGGACAAGCACGGATGAAAGGAGAAGGGACAAGCACGGATGAAAGGAGAAGGGACAAGCGCGGATGAAAGGAGAAGGGACAAGCACGGATGAAAGGAGAAGGGACAAGCACGGATGGGGAAGGGACAAGCACGGATGAAAGGAGAAGGGACAAGCAGGGATGAAAGGAGCGAGGGACAAGCACGGATGAAAGGAGAAGGGACAGGCACGGATGGGGAAGGGACAAGCACGGATGGGGAAGGGACAAGCACGGATGGGGAACGGACAGGCACGGATGGGGAAGGGACAAGCACGGATGAAAGGAGAAGGGACAAGCACGGATGAAAGGAGAAGGGACAAGCACGGATGAAAGGAGAAGGGACAAGCACGGATGGGGAAGGGACAAGCACGGATGAAAGGAGAAGGGACAAGCACGGATGAAAGGAGAAGGGACAAGCACGGATGAAAGGAGAAGGGACAAGCACGGATGGGGAAGGGACAAGCACGGATGAAAGGAGAAGGGACAAGCAGGGATGAAAGGAGCGAGGGACAAGCACGGATGAAAGGAGAAGGGACAGGCACGGATGGGGAAGGGACAAGCACGGATGGGGAAGGGACAAGCACGGATGGGGAAGGGACAAGCACGGATGGGGAAGGGACAAGCACGGATGAAAGGAGAAGGGACAAGCACGGATGAAAGGAGAAGGGACAAGCACGGATGAAAGGAGAAGGGACAAGCACGGATGAAAGGAGAAGGGACAAGCACGGATGAAAGGAGAAGGGACAAGCACGGATGAAAGGAGAAGGGACAAGCACGGATGAAAGGAGAAGGGACAAGCACGGATGAAAGGAGAAGGGACAAGCACGGATGGGGAAGGGACAAGCACGGATGGGGAAGGGACAAGCACGGATGAAAGGAGAAGGGACAAGCACGGATGGGGAAGGGACAAGCACGGATGGGGAAGGGACAAGCACGGATGGGGAAGGGACAAGCACGGATGAAAGGAGAAGGGACAAGCACGGATAGGGGAAGGGACAAGCACGGATGGGGAAGGGACAAGCACGGATGAAAGGAGAAGGGACAAGCACGGATGGGGAAGGGACAAGCACGGATGGGGAAGAGACAAGCACGGATGAAAGGAGAAGGGACAAGCACGGATGGGGAAGGGACAAGCACGGATGGGGAAGGGACAAGCGCGGATGAAAGGAGAAGGGACAAGCACGGATGGGGAAGGGACAAGCACGGATGGGGAAGGGACAAGCACGGATGGGGAAGGGACAAGCAGGGATGAAAGGAGAAGGGACAAGCACGGATGAAAGGAGAAGGGACAAGCACGGATGGGGAAGGGACAAGCGCGGATGAAAGGAGAAGGGACAAGCACGGATGGGGAAGGGACAAGCACGGATGGGGAAGGGACAAGCACGGATGAAAGGAGAAGGGACAAGCACGGATGAAAGGAGAAGGGACAAGCACGGATGGGGAAGGGACAAGCACGGATGAAAGGAGAAGGGACAAGCACGGATGGGGAAGGGACAAGCACGGATGGGGAAGGGACAAGCACGGATGAAAGGGGAAGGGACAAGCACGGATGAAAGGAGAAGGGACAAGCACGGATGAAAGGAGAAGGGACAAGCACGGATGAAAGGAGAAGGGACAAGCACGGATGGGGAAGGGACAAGCACGGATGAAAGGAGAAGGGACAAGCACGGATGAAAGGAGAAGGGACAAGCACGGATGAAAGGAGAAGGGACAAGCACGGATGGGGAAGGGACAAGCACGGATGGGGAAGGGACAAGCACGGATGGGGAAGGGACAAGCACGGATGGGGAAGGGACAAGCACGGATGAAAGGAGAAGGGACAAGCACGGATGAAAGGAGAAGGGACAAGCACGGATGGGGAAGGGACAAGCACGGATGAAAGGAGAAGGGACAAGCACGGATGGGGAAGGGACAAGCACGGATGGGAGAAGGGACAAGCACGGATGAAAGGAGAAGGGACAAGCACGGATGGGGAAGGGACAAGCACGGATGGAGAAGGGACAAGCACGGATGAAAGGAGAAGGGACAAGCACGGATGAAAGGAGAAGGGACAAGCACGGATGGGGAAGGGACAAGCACGGATGGGGAAGGGACAAGCACGGATGAAAGGAGAAGGGACAAGCACGGATGGGGAAGGGACAAGCACGGATGAAAGGAGAAGGGACAAGCACGGATGGGGAAGGGACAAGCACGGATGGGGAAGGGACAAGCACGGATGGGGAAGGGACAAGCACGGATGAAAGGAGAAGGGACAAGCACGGATGAAAGGAGAAGGGACAAGCACGGATGAAAGGAGAAGGGACAAGCACGGATGAAAGGAGAAGGGACAAGCACGGATGAAAGGAGAAGGGACAAGCACGGATGGGGAAGGGACAAGCACGGATGGGGAAGGGACAAGCACGGATGAAAGGAGAAGGGACAAGCACGGATGAAGGGAAGGGACAAGCACGGATGGGGAAGGGACAAGCACGGATGAAAGGAGAAGGGACAAGCACGGATGGGGAAGGGACAAGCACGGATGGGGAAGGGACAAGCACGGATGGGGAAGGGACAAGCACGGATGAAAGGAGAAGGGACAAGCACGGATGGGGAAGGGACAAGCACGGATGGGGAAGGGACAAGCACGGATGAAAGGAGAAGGGACAAGCACGGATGAAAGGAGAAGGGACAAGCACGGATGGGGAAGGGACAAGCACGGATGAAAGGAGAAGGGACAAGCACGGATGGGGAAGGGACAAGCACGGATGAAAGGAGAAGGGACAAGCACGGATGAAAGGAGAAGGGACAAGCACGGATGAAAGGAGAAGGGACAAGCACGGATGGGGAAGGGACAAGCACGGATGGGGAAGGGACAAGCACGGATGAAAGGAGAAGGGACAAGCACGGATGAAAGGAGAAGGGACAAGCACGGATGAAGGAGAAGGGACAAGCACGGATGAAAGGAGAAGGGACAAGCACGGATGGGGAAGGGACAAGCACGGATGGGGAAGGGACAAGCACGGATGAAAGGAGAAGGGACAAGCACGGATGAAAGGAGAAGGGACAAGCACGGATGGGGAAGGGACAAGCACGGATGGGGAAGGGACAAGCACGGATGAAAGGAGAAGGGACAAGCACGGATGAAAGGAGAAGGGACAAGCACGGATGGGGAAGGGACAAGCACGGATGAAAGGAGAAGGGACAAGCACGGATGAAAGGAGAAGGGACAAGCACGGATGGGGAAGGGACAAGCACGGATGAAAGGAGAAGGGACAAGCACGGATGAAAGGAGAAGGGACAAGCACGGATGGGGAAGGGACAAGCACGGATGAAAGGAGAAGGGACAAGCACGGATGGAGAAGGGACAAGCACGGATGAAAGGAGAAGGGACAAGCACGGATGAAAGGAGAAGGGACAAGCACGGATGGGGAAGGGACAAGCACGGATGGGGAAGGGACAAGCACGGATGAAAGGAGAAGGGACAAGCACGGATGAAAGGAGAAGGGACAAGCACGGATGAAAGGAGAAGGGACAAGCACGGATGAAAGGAGAAGGGACAAGCACGGATGAAAGGAGAAGGGACAAGCACGGATGGGGAAGGGACAAGCACGGATGAAAGGAGAAGGGACAAGCACGGATGAAAGGAGAAGGGACAAGCACGGATGAAAGGAGAAGGGACAAGCACGGATGGGGAAGGGACAAGCACGGATGAAAGGAGAAGGGACAAGCACGGATGAAAGGAGAAGGGACAAGCACGGATGAAAGGAGAAGGGACAAGCACGGATGGGGAAGGGACAAGCACGGATGAAAGGAGAAGGGACAAGCACGGATGGGGAAGGGACAAGCACGGATGGGGAAGGGACAAGCACGGATGAAAGGAGAAGGGACAAGCACGGATGAAAGGAGAAGGGACAAGCACGGATGGGGAAGGGACAAGCACGGATGAAAGGAGAAGGGACAAGCACGGATGGGGAAGGGACAAGCACGGATGGGGAAGGGACAAGCACGGATGGGGAAGGGACAAGCACGGATGAAAGGAGAAGGGACAAGCACGGATGGGGAAGGGACAAGCACGGATGAAAGGAGAAGGGACAAGCACGGATGAAAGGAGAAGGGACAAGCACGGATGGGGAAGGGACAAGCACGGATGGGGAAGGGACAAGCACGGATGAAAGGAGAAGGGACAAGCACGGATGAAAGGAGAAGGGACAAGCACGGATGAAAGGAGAAGGGACAAGCACGGATGAGGAGAAGGGACAAGCACGGAAAGGAGAAGGGACAAGCACGGATGGGGAAGGGACAAGCACGGATGGGGAAGGGACAAGCACGGATGAAAGGAGAAGGGACAAGCACGGATGAAAGGAGAAGGGACAAGCACGGATGAAAGGAGAAGGGACAAGCACGGATGAAAGGAGAAGGGACAAGCACGGATGGGGAAGGGACAAGCACGGATGGGGAAGGGACAAGCACGGATGAAAGGAGAAGGGACAAGCACGGATGAAAGGAGAAGGGACAAGCACGGATGGGGAAGGGACAAGCACGGATGGGGAAGGGACAAGCACGGATGAAAGGAGAAGGGACAAGCACGGATGAAAGGAGAAGGGACAAGCACGGATGGGGAAGGGACAAGCACGGATGAAAGGAGAAGGGACAAGCACGGATGAAAGGAGAAGGGACAAGCACGGATGAGGAGAAGGGACAAGCACGGATGAAAGGAGAAGGGACAAGCACGGATGAAAGGAGAAGGGACAAGCACGGATGGGGAAGGGACAAGCACGGATGAAAGGAGAAGGGACAAGCACGGATGAAAGGAGAAGGGACAAGCACGGATGAAAGGAGAAGGGACAAGCACGGATGAAAGGAGAAGGGACAAGCACGGATGGGGAAGGGACAAGCACGGATGGGGAAGGGACAAGCACGGATGAAAGGAGAAGGGACAAGCACGGATGAAAGGAGAAGGGACAAGCACGGATGAAAGGAGAAGGGACAAGCACGGATGGGGAAGGGACAAGCACGGATGAAAGGAGAAGGGACAAGCACGGATGAAAGGAGAAGGGACAAGCACGGATGGGGAAGGGACAAGCACGGATGGGGAAGGGACAAGCACGGATGAAAGGAGAAGGGACAAGCACGGATGAAAGGAGAAGGGACAAGCACGGATGAAAGGAGAAGGGACAAGCACGGATGGGGAAGGGACAAGCACGGATGGGGAAGGGACAAGCACGGATGGGAGAAGGGACAAGCACGGATGAAAGGAGAAGGGACAAGCACGGATGAAAGGAGAAGGGACAAGCACGGATGGGAGAAGGGACAAGCACGGATGAAAGGAGAAGGGACAAGCACGGATGGGGAAGGGACAAGCACGGATGGGGAAGGGACAAGCACGGATGAAAGGAGAAGGGACAAGCACGGATGAAAGGAGAAGGGACAAGCACGGATGGGGAAGGGACAAGCACGGATGGGGAAGGGACAAGCACGGATGAAAGGAGAAGGGACAAGCACGGATGGGGAAGGGACAAGCACGGATGAAGGGAAGGGACAAGCACGGATGAAAGGAGAAGGGACAAGCACGGATGGGGAAGGGACAAGCACGGATGGGGAAGGGACAAGCACGGATGAAAGGAGAAGGGACAAGCACGGATGGGGAAGGGACAAGCACGGATGGGGAAGGGACAAGCACGGATGAAAGGAGAAGGGACAAGCACGGATGGGGAAGGGACAAGCACGGATGGGGAAGGGACAAGCACGGATGGGGAAGGGACAAGCACGGATGGGGAAGGGACAAGCACGGATGGGGAAGGGACAAGCACGGATGAAAGGAGAAGGGACAAGCACGGATGGGGAAGGGACAAGCACGGATGGGGAAGGGACAAGCACGGATGGGGAAGGGACAAGCACGGATGAAAGGAGAAGGGACAAGCACGGATGAAAGGAGAAGGGACAAGCACGGATGGGGAAGGGACAAGCACGGATGAAAGGAGAAGGGACAAGCACGGATGGGGAAGGGACAAGCACGGATGAAAGGAGAAGGGACAAGCACGGATGGGGAAGGGACAAGCACGGATGAAAGGAGAAGGGACAAGCACGGATGGGAGGAGAAGGGACAAGCACGGATGGGGAAGGGACAAGCACGGATGAAGGGAAGGGACAAGCACGGATGAAAGGAGAAGGGACAAGCACGGATGGGGAAGGGACAAGCACGGATGGAGAAGGGACAAGCACGGATGAAAGGAGAAGGGACAAGCACGGATGAAAGGAGAAGGGACAAGCACGGATGGGGAAGGGACAAGCACGGATGGGGAAGGGACAAGCACGGATGAAAGGAGAAGGGACAAGCACGGATGAAAGGAGAAGGGACAAGCACGGATGAAAGGAGAAGGGACAAGCACGGATGAAAGGAGAAGGGACAAGCACGGATGGGGAAGGGACAAGCACGGATGGGGAAGGGACAAGCACGGATGAAAGGAGAAGGGACAAGCACGGATGAAAGGAGAAGGGACAAGCACGGATGAAGGGAAGGGACAAGCACGGATGGGGAAGGGACAAGCACGGATGAAAGGAGAAGGGACAAGCACGGATGGGGAAGGGACAAGCACGGATGAAAAGGGAAGGGACAAGCACGGATGAAAGGAGAAGGGACAAGCACGGATGAAAGGAGAAGGGACAAGCACGGATGGGGAAGGGACAAGCACGGATGGGGAAGGGACAAGCACGGATGAAAGGAGAAGGGACAAGCACGGATGGAGAAGGGACAAGCACGGATGGGGAAGGGACAAGCACGGATGGGGAAGGGACAAGCACGGATGGGGAAGGGACAAGCACGGATGAAAGGAGAAGGGACAAGCACGGATGGGGAAGGGACAAGCACGGATGAAAGGAGAAGGGACAAGCACGGATGGAGAAGGGACAAGCACGGATGGGGAAGGGACAGGCACGGATGGGGAAGGGACAAGCACGGATGAAAGGAGAAGGGACAAGCACGGATGAAAGGAGAAGGGACAAGCACGGATGAAAGGAGAAGGGACAAGCACGGATGAAAGGAGAAGGGACAAGCACGGATGGGGAAGGGACAAGCACGGATGGGGAAGGGACAAGCACGGATGGGGAAGGGACAAGCACGGATGAAAGGAGAAGGGACAAGCACGGATGGGGAAGGGACAAGCACGGATGGAGAAGGGACAAGCACGGATGAAAGGAGAAGGGACAAGCACGGATGGGGAAGGGACAAGCACGGATGGGGAAGGGACAAGCACGGATGAAAGGAGAAGGGACAAGCACGGATGAAAGGAGAAGGGACAAGCACGGATGGGGAAGGGACAAGCACGGATGAAAGGAGAAGGGACAAGCACGGATGGGGAAGGGACAAGCACGGATGGGGAAGGGACAAGCACGGATGAAAGGAGAAGGGACAAGCACGGATGAAAGGAGAAGGGACAGGCACGGATGGGGAAGGGACAAGCACGGATGAAAGGAGAAGGGACAAGCACGGATGGGGAAGGAACAAGCACGGATGGGGAAGGGACAAGCACGGATGAAAGGAGAAGGGACAGGCACGGATGAAAGGAGAAGGGACAAGCACGGATGAAAGAAGAAGGGACAAGCACGGATGAAAGGAGAAGGGACAAGCACGGATGAAAGGAGAAGGGACAAGCACGGATGAAAGGAGAAGGGACAAGCACGGATGGGGAAGGGACAAGCACGGATGAAAGGAGAAGGGACAAGCACGGATGAAAGGAGAAGGGACAAGCACGGATGAAAGGAGAAGGGACAAGCACGGATGAAAGGAGAAGGGACAAGCACGGATGAAAGGAGAAGGGACAAGCACGGATGGGGAAGGGACAAGCACGGATGAAAGGAGAAGGGACAAGCACGGATGAAAGGAGAAGGGACAAGCACGGATGAAAGGAGAAGGGACAAGCACGGATGAAAGGAGAAGGGACAAGCACGGATGGGGAAGGGACAAGCACGGATGAAAGGAGAAGGGACAGGCGCGGATGAAAGGAGAAGGGACAAGCACGGATGGGGAAGGGACAAGCACGGATGGGGAAAGGACAAGCACGGATGGAGAAGGGACAAGCACGGATGAAAGGAGAAGGGACAAGCACGGATGGAGAAGGGACAAGCACGGATGAAAGGAGAAGGGACAAGCACGGATGAAAGGAGAAGGGACAAGCACGGATGGGGAAGGGACAAGCACGGATGAAAGGAGAAGGGACAAGCAGGGATGAAAGGAGCGAGGGACAAGCACGGATGAAAGGAGAAGGGACAGGCACGGATGGGGAAGGGACAAGCACGGATGGGGAAGGGACAAGCACGGATGGGGAAGGGACAGGCACGGATGGGGAAGGGACAAGCACGGATGAAAGGAGAAGGGACAAGCACGGATGAAAGGAGAAGGGACAAGCACGGATGAAAGGAGAAGGGACAAGCACGGATGAAAGGAGAAGGGACAAGCACGGATGGGGAAGGGACAAGCACGGATGGGGAAGGGACAAGCACGGATGAAAGGAGAAGGGACAAGCACGGATGGGGAAGGGACAAGCACGGATGGGGAAGGGACAAGCACGGATGGGGAAGGGACAAGCACGGATGAAAGGAGAAGGGACAAGCACGGATGGGGAAGGGACAAGCACGGATGAAAGGGGAAGGGACAAGCACGGATGAAAGGAGAAGGGACAAGCGCGGATGAAAGGAGAAGGGACAAGCACGGATGAAAGGAGAAGGGACAAGCACGGATGAAAGGAGAAGGGACAAGCACGGATGAAAGGAGAAGGGACAAGCACGGATGAAAGGAGAAGGGACAAGCACGGATGGGGAAGGGACAAGCACGGATGAAAGGAGAAGGGACAAGCACGGATGAAAGGAGAAGGGACAAGCGCGGATGAAAGGAGAAGGGACAAGCACGGATGAAAGGAGAAGGGACAAGCACGGATGGGGAAGGGACAAGCACGGATGAAAGGAGAAGGGACAAGCAGGGATGAAAGGAGCGAGGGACAAGCACGGATGAAAGGAGAAGGGACAGGCACGGATGGGGAAGGGACAAGCACGGATGGGGAAGGGACAAGCACGGATGGGGAACGGACAGGCACGGATGGGGAAGGGACAAGCACGGATGAAAGGAGAAGGGACAAGCACGGATGAAAGGAGAAGGGACAAGCACGGATGAAAGGAGAAGGGACAAGCACGGATGGGGAAGGGACAAGCACGGATGAAAGGAGAAGGGACAAGCAGGGATGAAAGGAGAAGGGACAAGCACGGATGAAAGGAGAAGGGACAAGCACGGATGGGGAAGGGACAAGCACGGATGAAAGGAGAAGGGACAAGCAGGGATGAAAGGAGCGAGGGACAAGCACGGATGAAAGGAGAAGGGACAGGCACGGATGGGGAAGGGACAAGCACGGATGGGGAAGGGACAAGCACGGATGGGGAAGGGACAGGCACGGATGGGGAAGGGACAAGCACGGATGAAAGGAGAAGGGACAAGCACGGATGAAAGGAGAAGGGACAAGCACGGATGAAAGGAGAAGGGACAAGCACGGATGAAAGGAGAAGGGACAAGCACGGATGAAAGGAGAAGGGACAAGCACGGATGAAAGGAGAAGGGACAAGCACGGATGAAAGGAGAAGGGACAAGCACGGATGAAAGGAGAAGGGACAAGCACGGATGGGGAAGGGACAAGCACGGATGGGGAAGGGACAAGCACGGATGAAAGGAGAAGGGACAAGCACGGATGGGGAAGGGACAAGCACGGATGGGGAAGGGACAAGCACGGATGGGGAAGGGACAAGCACGGATGAAAGGAGAAGGGACAAGCACGGATGGGGAAGGGACAAGCACGGATGGGGAAGGGACAAGCACGGATGAAAGGAGAAGGGACAAGCACGGATGGGGAAGGGACAAGCACGGATGGGGAAGGGACAAGCACGGATGAAAGGAGAAGGGACAAGCACGGATGGGGAAGGGACAAGCACGGATGGGGAAGGGACAAGCGCGGATGAAAGGAGAAGGGACAAGCACGGATGGGGAAGGGACAAGCACGGATGGGGAAGGGACAAGCACGGATGGGGAAGGGACAAGCAGGGATGAAAGGAGAAGGGACAAGCACGGATGAAAGGAGAAGGGACAAGCACGGATGGGGAAGGGACAAGCGCGGATGAAAGGAGAAGGGACAAGCACGGATGGGGAAGGGACAAGCACGGATGAAGGAGAAGGGACAAGCACGGATGAAGGAGAAGGGACAAGCACGGATGAAAGGAGAAGGGACAAGCACGGATGGGAGAAGGGACAAGCACGGATGAAAGGAGAAGGGACAAGCACGGATGGGGAAGGGACAAGCACGGATGGGGAAGGGACAAGCACGGATGGAGAAGGGACAAGCACGGATGAAAGGAGAAGGGACAAGCACGGATGAAAGGAGAAGGGACAAGCACGGATGAAAGGAGAAGGGACAAGCACGGATGGGGAAGGGACAAGCACGGATGGGGAAGGGACAAGCACGGATGAAAGGAGAAGGGACAAGCACGGATGAAAGGAGAAGGGACAAGCACGGATGGGGAAGGGACAAGCACGGATGGGGAAGGGACAAGCACGGATGGGGAAGGGACAAGCACGGATGGGGAAGGGACAAGCACGGATGAAAGGAGAAGGGACAAGCACGGATGAAAGGAGAAGGGACAAGCACGGATGGGGAAGGGACAAGCACGGATGAAAGGAGAAGGGACAAGCACGGATGGGGAAGGGACAAGCACGGATGGAGAAGGGACAAGCACGGATGAAAGGAGAAGGGACAAGCACGGATGGGGAAGGGACAAGCACGGATGAAAGGAGAAGGGACAAGCACGGATGAAAGGAGAAGGGACAAGCACGGATGAAAGGAGAAGGGACAAGCACGGATGGGGAAGGGACAAGCACGGATGGAGAAGGGACAAGCACGGATGAAAGGAGAAGGGACAAGCACGGATGGGGAAGGGACAAGCACGGATGAAAGGAGAAGGGACAAGCACGGATGAAGGGAGAAGGGTCAAGCACGGATGAAGGAGAAGGGACAAGCACGGATGGGGAAGGGACAAGCACGGATGAAAGGAGAAGGGACAAGCACGGATGAAAGGAGAAGGGACAAGCACGGATGAAAGGAGAAGGGACAAGCACGGATGGGGAAGGGACAAGCACGGATGAAAGGAGAAGGGACAAGCACGGATGGGGAAGGGACAAGCACGGATGGGGAAGGGACAAGCACGGATGAAAGGAGAAGGGACAAGCACGGATGAGGAGTGAAGGGACACGCACGGATGGGAGAAGGGACAAGCACGGATGAAAGGAGAAGGGACAAGCACGGATGGGGAAGGGACAAGCACGGATGGGGAAGGGACAAGCACGGATGAAAGGAGAAGGGACAAGCACGGATGAAAGGAGAAGGGACAAGCACGGATGGGGAAGGGACAAGCACGGATGAAAGGAGAAGGGACAAGCACGGATGAAAGGAGAAGGGACAAGCACGGATGGGGAAGGGACAAGCACGGATGAAGGAGAAGGGACAAGCACGGATGAAAGGAGAAGGGACAAGCACGGATGGGGAAGGGACAAGCACGGATGAAAGGAGAAGGGACAAGCACGGAAGGAGAAGGGACAAGCACGGATGAAAGGAGAAGGGACAAGCACGGATGGGGAAGGGACAAGCACGGATGGGGAAGGGACAAGCACGGATGAAAGGAGAAGGGACAAGCACGGATGAAAGGAGAAGGGACAAGCACGGATGAAAGGAGAAGGGACAAGCACGGATGAAAGGAGAAGGGACAAGCACGGATGGGGAAGGGACAAGCACGGATGGGGAAGGGACAAGCACGGATGAAAGGAGAAGGGACAAGCACGGATGAAAGGAGAAGGGACAAGCACGGATGAGGGAAGGGACAAGCACGGATGGGGAAGGGACAAGCACGGATGAAAGGAGAAGGGACAAGCACGGATGAAAGGAGAAGGGACAAGCACGGATGGGGAAGGGCACAAGCACGGATGAAAGGAGAAGGGACAAGCACGGATGAAAGGAGAAGGGACAAGCACGGATGGGGAAGGGACAAGCACGGATGAAAGGAGAAGGGACAAGCACGGATGAAAGGAGAAGGGACAAGCACGGATGGGGAAGGGACAAGCACGGATGAAAGGAGAAGGGACAAGCACGGATGAAAGGAGAAGGGACAAGCACGGATGGGGAAGGGACAAGCACGGATGAAAGGAGAAGGGACAAGCACGGATGAAAGGAGAAGGGACAAGCACGGATGAAAGGAGAAGGGACAAGCACGGATGGGGAAGGGACAAGCACGGATGGGGAAGGGACAAGCACGGATGAAAGGAGAAGGGACAAGCACGGATGGGGAAGGGACAAGCACGGATGAAAGGAGAAGGGACAAGCACGGATGGGGAAGGGACAAGCACGGATGAAAGGAGAAGGGACAAGCACGGATGAAAGGAGAAGGGACAAGCACGGATGAAAGGAGAAGGGACAAGCACGGATGGGGAAGGGACAAGCACGGATGGGGAAGGGACAAGCACGGATGGGGAAGGGACAAGCACGGATGAAAGGAGAAGGGACAAGCACGGATGAAGGAGAAGGGACAAGCACGGATGAAAGGAGAAGGGACAAGCACGGATGGGGAAGGGACAAGCACGGATGAAGGGAAGGGACAAGCACGGATGGGGAAGGGACAAGCACGGATGAAAGGAGAAGGGACAAGCACGGATGGGGAAGGGACAAGCACGGATGAAGGGAAGGGACAAGCACGGATGAAAGGAGAAGGGACAAGCACGGATGGGGAAGGGACAAGCACGGATGAAAGGAGAAGGGACAAGCACGGATGAAAGGAGAAGGGACAAGCACGGATGAAAGGAGAAGGGACAAGCACGGATGAGAAGGGACAAGCACGGATGAAGGAGAAGGGACAAGCACGGATGAAAGGAGAAGGGACAAGCACGGATGAAAGGAGAAGGGACAAGCACGGATG
>JAWQFJ010030249.1:0-21684 GCA_034096865.1 Theodoxus fluviatilis | reverse complement strand
ACGATGCTGAAGAAACACACGATGCTGGAAGAAAACAGACAATGGTGGAAGAAAACAGACAATGGTGGAAGAAAACACACGATGCTGGAAGGATACAGACAATGCAGGAAGAAAACAGACAATGCTGGAAGAAAACTCACGATGCTGAAAGAAAACAGACAATGGTGGAAGACAAACAGACAATGCTGGAAGAAAACAGACAATGGTGGAAGAAAACAGACAATGGTGGAAGAAAACAGACAATGCTGGAAGAAAACAGACAATGCTGGAAGAAAACAGACAATGCTGGAAGAAAACAGACAATGCTGGAAGAAAACAGACAATGCTGGAAGAAAACAGACAATGCTGGAAGAAAACAGACAATGCTGGAAGAAAACAGACAATGTGGAAGAAAACAGACAATGCTGGAAGAAAACACACGATGCTGGAAGGATACAGACAATGTTGGAAGAAAACACACGATGCTGGAAGAAAACAGACAATGGTGGAAGAATATGAACGAAGCTGGAAGAAAACAGACAATGGTGGAAGAAAACACATGATGCTGGAAGGATACAGACAATGGTGGAAGAATACACACGATGCTGGAAGAAAACAGACAATGCTGGAAGAAAACAGACAATGCTGGAAGAATACACACGATGCTGGAAGAAAACAGACAATGGTGGAAGAATACACACGATGCTGGAAGAAAACAGACAATGCTGGAAGAAAACAGACAATGTTGGAAGAAAACAGACAATGGTGGAAGAAAACAGACAATGCTGGAAGGATACAGACAATGCAGGAAGAATATGAACGATGCTGGAAGAAAACAGACAATGGTGGAAGAAAACACACGATGCTGGAAGAAAACAGACAATGGTGGAAGAATACACACGATGCTGGAAGAAAACAGACAATGCTGGAAGAAAACAGACAATGGTGGAAGAATATGAACGATGCTGGAAGAAAACAGACAATGGGGGAAGAATACACACGATGCTGGAAGAAAACAGACAATGGAGGAATAAAACATACGATGCAGGAAGAAAACACACGGTGCTGGAAGGATACAGACAATGGTGGAAGAAAACACACGATGCTGGAAGGATACAGACAATGGTGGAAGAAAACAGACAATGGTGGAAGAATATGAACGATGCTGGAAAAAAAGACAATGGTGGAAGAATACACACGATGCTGGAAGAAAACAGACAATGCTGGAAGAAAATAGACAATGCTGGAAGGAAAAAGACAATGCTGGAAGAAAACACACGATGCTGGAAGAAAACAGACAATGCTGGAAGAAAACAGACAATGGTGGAAGAAAACAGACAATGCTGGAAGAAAACACACGGTGCTGGAAGAAAACAGACAATGGTGGAAGAATACAGACAATGCTGGAAGAAAACACACGATGCTGGAAGAAAACAGACAATGGTGGAAGAAAACACACGATGCTGGAAGAATACAGACAATGGTGGAAGAATACACACGATGCTGGAAGAAAACAGACAATGGTGGAAGAAAACAGACGATGCTGGAAGAAAACAGACAATGCTGGAAGAAAACACACGATGCTGGAAGGATACAGACAATGCAGGAAGAATACACACGATGCTGGAAGGATACAGACAATGGTGGAAGAAAACAGACAATGCTGGAAGAAAACACACGGTGCTGGAAAGATACAGACATTGGTGGAGAAAAACAGACAATGCTGGAAGAAAACACACGATGCTGGAAGAAAACAGACAATGGTGGAAGAAAACAGACAATGCTGAAAGAAAACAGACAATGGTGGAAGAAAACACACGATGCTGGAAGAAAACAGACAATGGTGGAAGAAAACAGACAATGGTGGAAGAAAACAGACAATGGTGGAAGAAAACACACGATGCTGGAAGGATACAGACAATGCAGGAAGAAAACAGACAATGCTGGAAGAAAACTCACGATGCTTAAAGAAAACAGACAATGGTGGAAGAAAACACACGTTGCTGGAAGAATACAGACAATGGTGGAAGAAAACAGACAATGGTGGAAGAAAACAGCTGAAGAACAGACATGGTGGAAGAAACACATGTGGAAAACAGACAATGGTGGAAGAAAACAGCTGGAAGAAAACAGACAATGCTGGAAGAAAACACGAGCTGAAGAACAGACAATGGTGGAAGAAACAACATGCTGGAAGAAAACAGACAATGGTGGAAGAAAACAGACAATGGTGGAAGAAAACACACCATGCTGGAAGAAAACAGACAATGGTGGTAGAAAACAGACAATGCTGGAAGAAACACACGATGCTGGAAGAAAACAGACAATGGTGGAAGAAAACAGACAATGGTGGAAGAAAACACACGATGCTGAAGAAACAGACAATGTGAAGAAACAACATGCTGGAAGAAAACAGACAATGCTGGAAGAAAACAGACTATGTTGGAAGAAAACAGACAATGGTGGAAGAAAACAGACAATGCTGGAAGGATACAGACAATGCAGGAAGAATATGAACGATGCTGGAAGAAAACAGACAATGGGGGAAGAAAACACACGATGCTGGAAGGATACAGACAATGGTGGAAGAATACACACGATGCTGGAAGAAAACAGACAATGCTGGAAGAAAACAGACAATGGTGGAAGAATATGAACGATGCTGGAAGAAAACAGACAATGGGGGAAGAATACACACGATGCTGGAAGAAAACAGACAATGGTGGAATAAAACACACGGTGCAGGAAGAAAACACACGGTGCTGGAAGGATACAGACAATGGTGGAAGAAAACACACGGTGCTGGAAGGATACAGACAATGGTGGAAGAAAACAGACAATGGTGGAAGAATATGAACGATGCTGGAAAAACATAGACAATGGTGGAAGAATACACACGATGCTGGAAGAAAACAGACAATGCTGGAAGAAAATAGACAATGCTGGAAGGAAACAGACAATGCTGGAAGAAAACACACGATGCTGGAAGAAAACAGACAATGCTGGAAAAAAACAGACAATGGTGGAAGAAAACAGACAATGCTGGAAGAAAACAGACAATTCTGGAAGAAAACAGACAATGCTGGAAGGATACAGACAATGCAGGAAGAATACACACGATGCTGGAAGAAAACAGACAATGGTGGAAGAATATGAACGATGCTGGAAGAAAACAGACAATGGGGGAAGAAAACAGACGATGGTGGAAGAAAACAGACAATGCTGGAAGAATACACACGATGCTGGAAGAAAACAGACAATGGTGGAAGAATACACACGATGCTGGAAGAAAACAGACAATGGTGGAAGGAAACAGACAATGCTGGAAGAAAATAGACAATGGGGGAAGAAAACACACGATGCTGGAAGGATACAGACAATGGTGGAAGAATATGAACGATGCTAGAAGAAAACAGACAATGGTGGAAGAATACACACGATGCTGGAAGAAAACAGACAATGGTGGAAGAATATGAACGATGCTGGAAGAACACAGACAATGGTGGAAGAAAACAGACAATGCTGGAAGAAAACACACGGTGCTGGAAGAAAACAGACAATGGTGGAAGAATATGAACGATGCTGGAAGAAAACAGACAATGGTGGAAGAATACACACGATGCTTGAATAATACAGACAATGGTGGAAGAATACACACGGTGCTGGAAGGATACAGTCAATGGTGGAAGAAAACCCACGATGATGGAAGGATACAGACATTGGTGGAAGAAAACACACGATGCTGGAAGGATACAGACAATGGTGGAAGAATACACACGGTGCTGGAAGGATACAGACAATGGTGGAAGAAAACACACGATGCTGGAAGGATACAGACAATGGTGGAAGAAAACTTACGATGCTGGAAGGATACAGACAATGGTGGAAGAAAACAGACAATGCTGGAAGAAAACACACGATGCTGGAAAGATACAGACAATGGTGGAAGAAAACACACGATGCTGGAAGGATACAGACAATGCAGGAAGAAAACAGACAATGCTGGAAGAAAACTCACGATGCTTAAAGAAAACAGACAATGGTGGAAGAAAACAGACAATGCTGGAAGAAAACAGACAATGGTGGAAGAAAACAGACAATGGTGGAAGAAAACAGACAATAGTGGAAGAAAACAGACAATGCTGGAAGAAAACAGACAATGCTGGAAGAAAACAGACAAATCTGGAAGAAAACAGACAATGCTGGAAGAAAACAGACAATGCTGGAAGAAAACAGACAATGCTGGAAGAAAACAGACATTGCTGGAAGAATACACACGATGCTGGAAGAAAACAGACAATGGTAGAAGAATACACACGATGCTGGAAGAAAACAGACAATGCTGGAAGAAAACAGACAATGTTGGAAGAAAACAGACAATGGTGGAAGAAAACAGACAATGCAGGAAGAATATGAACGATGCTGGAAGAAAACAGACAATGGGGGAAGAAAACACACGATGCTGGAAGGATACAGAAAATGGTGGAAGAATACACACGATGCTGGAAGAAAACAGACAATGCTGGAAGAAAACAGACAATGGTGGAAGAATATGAACGATGCTGGAAGAAAACAGACAATGGGGGAAGAATACACACGATGCTGGAAGAAAACAGACAATGGTGGAATAAAACATTCGGTGCAGGAAGAAAACACACGGTGCTGGAAGGATACAGACAATGGTGGAAGAAAACACACGGTGCTGGAAGGATACAGACAATGGTGGAAGAAAACAGACAATGGTGGAAGAATATGAACGATGCTGGAAAAACATAGACAATGGTGGAAGAATACACACGATGCTGGAAGAAAACAGACAATGCTGGAAGAAAATAGACAATGCTGGAAGGAAACAGACAATGCTGGAAGAAAACACACGATGCTGGAAGAAAACAGACAATGCTGGAAAAAACAGACAATGGTGGAAGAAAACAGACAATGCTGGAAGAAAACAGACAATTCTGGAAGAAAACAGACAATGCTGGAAGGATACAGACAATGCAGGAAGAATACACACGATGCTGGAAGAAAACAGACAATGGTGGAAGAATATGAACGATGCTGGAAGAAAACAGACAATGGGGGAAGAAAACAGACGATGGTGGAAGAAAACAGACAATGCTGGAAGAATACACACGATGCTGGAAGAAAACAGACAATGGTGGAAGAATACACACGATGCTGGAAGAAAACAGACAATGGTGGAAGGAAACAGACAATGCTGGAAGAAAACAGACAATGGGGGAAGAAAACACACGATGCTGGAAGGATACAGACAATGGTGGAAGAATATGAACGATGCTAGAAGAAAACAGACAATGGTGGAAGAATACACACGATGCTGGAAGAAAACAGACAATGGTGGAAGAATATGAACGATGCTGGAAGAACACAGACAATGGTGGAAGAAAACAGACAATGCTGGAAGAAAACACACGGTGCTGGAAGAAAACAGACAATGGTGGAAGAATATGAACGATGCTGGAAGAAAACAGACAATGGTGGAAGAATACACACGATGCTTGAATGATACAGACAATGGTGGAAGAATACACACGGTGCTGGAAGGATACAGTCAATGGTGGAAGAAAACCCACGATGATGGAAGGATACAGACAATGGTGGAAGAAAACACACGATGCTGGAAGGATACAGACAATGGTGGAAGAATACACACGGTGCTGGAAGGATACAGACAATGGTGGAAGAAAACACACGATGCTGGAAGGATACAGACAATGGTGGAAGAAAACTTACGATGCTGGAAGGATACAGACAATGGTGGAAGAAAACAGACAATGCTGGAAGAAAACACACGATGCTGGAAAGATACAGACAATGGTGGAAGAAAACACACGAAGCTGGAAGAAAACAGACAATGGTGGAAGAAACACACGATGCTGGAAGGATACAGACAATGGTGGAAGAATACACACGATGCTGGAAGAAAACAGACAATGGTGGAAGAAAACACACGATGCTGGAAGAAAACAGACAATGGTGGAAGAAAACAGACAATGGTGGAAGAAAACAGACAATGGTGGAAGAAAACACACGATGCTGGAAGGATACAGACAATGAAGGAAGAAAACAGACAATGCTGGAAGAAAACTCACGATGCTGAAAGAAAACAGACAATGGTGGAAGAAAACAGACAATGCTGGAAGAAAACAGACAATGGTGGAAGAAAACAGACAATGGTGGAAGAAAACAGACAATGCTGGAAGAAAACAGACAATGCTGGAAGAAAACAGACAATGCTGGAAGAAAACAGACAATGCTGGAAGAAAACAGACAATGCTGGAAGAAAACAGACAATGCTGGAAGAAAACAGACAATGCTGGAAGAAAACAGACAATGTTGGAAGAAAACAGACAATGCTGGAAGAATACACACGATGCTGGAAGAAAACAGACAATGGTGGAAGAATACACACGATGCTGGAAGAAAACAGACAATGCTGGAAGAAAACAAACAATGTTGGAAGAAAACAGACAATGGTGGAAAAAAACAGACAATGCTGGAAGGATACAGACAATGCAGGAAGAATATGAACGATGCTGGAAGAAAACAGACAATGGTGGAAGAAAGCACACGATGCTGGAAGGATACAGACAATGGTGGAAGAATACACACGATGCTGGAAGAAAACAGACAATGCTGGAAAAAAACAGACAATGGTGGAAGAATATGAACGATGCTGGAAGAAAACAGACAATGGGGGAAGAATACACACGATGCTGGAAGAAAACAGACAATGGTGGAATAAAACATACGATGCAGGAAGAAAACACACGGTGCTGGAAGGATACAGACAATGGTGGAAGAAAACACACGATGCTGGAAGGATACAGACAATGGTGGAAGAAAACAGACAATGGTAGAAGAATATGAACGATGCTGGAAAAAAATAGACAATGGTGGAAGAATACACACGATGCTGGAAGAAAACAGACAATGCTGGAAGAAAATAGACAATGCTGGAAGGAAAAAGACAATGCTGGAAGAAAACACACGATGCTGGAAGAAAACAGACAATGCTGGAAGAAAACAGACAATGGTGGAAGAAAACAGACAATGCTGGAAGAAAACAGACAATGCTGGAAGAAAACAGACAATGCTGGAAGGATACAGATAGTGCAGGAAGAATACACACGATGCTGGAAGAAAACAGACAATGGTGGAAGAATATGAACGATGCTGGAAGAAAACAGACAATGGGGGAAGAAAACAGACAATGGTGGAAGAAAACAGACAATGCTGGAAGAATACACACGATGCTGGAAGAAAGCAGACAATGGCGGAAGGAAACAGACAATGCTGGAAGAAAACAGACAATGGGGGAAGAAAACACACGATGCTGGAAGGATACAGACAATGGTGGAAGAAGATGAACGATGCTGGAAGAAAACAGACAATGGTGGAAGAATATGAACGATGCTAGAAGAAAACAGACAATGGTGGAAGAATACACACGATGCTGGAAGAAAACAGACAATGGTGGAAGAATATGAACGATGCTGGAAGAAAACAGACAATGGTGGAAGAATACACACGATGCTGGAAGAACACAGACAATGGTGGAACAAAACAGACAATGCTGGAAGAAAACACACGGTGCTGGAAGAAAACAGACAATGGTGGAAGAATATGAACGATGCTGGAAGAAAACAGACAATGGTGGAAGATTACACACGATGCTTGAATGATACAGACAATGGTGGAAGAATACACACGGTGCTGGAAGGATACAGACAATGGTGGAAGAAAACCCAAGATGGTGGAAGGATACAGACAATGGTGGAAGAAAACACACGATGATGGAAGGATACAGACAATGGTGGAAGAATACACACGGTGCTGGTAGGATACAGACAATGGTGGAAGAAAACACACGATGCTGGAAGGATACAGACAATGGTGGAAGAATACACACGATGCAGGAAGAAAACAGACAATGGTGGAAGAAAACACACGATGCTAGAAGAAAACAGACAATGGTGGAAGAAAACAGACAATGGTGGAAAAAAACAGACAATAGTGGAAGAAAACACACGATGCTGGAAGGATACAGACAATGCAGGAAGAAAACAGACAATGATTGAAGAAAACTCACGATGCTGAAAGAAAACAGACAATGATGGAAGAAAACAGACAATGCTGGAAGAAAACAGACAATGGTGGAAGAAAACAGACAATGGTTGAAGAAATTAGACAATGCTGGAAGAAAACAGACAATGCTGGAAGAAAACAGACAATGCTGGAAGAAAACAGACAATGCTGGAAGAAAACAGACAATGCTGGAAGAAAACAGACAATGCTGGAAGAAAACAGACAATGCTGGAAGAAAACAGACAATGGTGGAAGAAAACAGACAATGCTGGAAGAAAACACACGATGCTGGAAAGATACAGACAATGTTGGAAGAAAACACACGATGCTGGAAGAAAACAGACAATGGTGGAAGAATATGAACGAAGCTGGAAGAAAACAGACAATGCTGGAAGAAAACACACGATGCTGGAAGGATACAGACAATGGTGGAAGAATACACACGATGCTGGAAGAAAACAGACAATGGTGGAAGAAAACAGACAATGCTGGAAGAATACACACGATGCTGGAAGGAAACAGACAATGGTGGAAGAATACACACGATGCTGGAAGAAAACAGACAATGCTGGAAGAAAACAGACAATGTTGGAAGAAAACAGACAATGGTGGAAGAAAACAGACAATGCTGGAAGGATACAGACAATGCAGGAAAAATATGAACGATGCTGGAAGAAAACAGACAATGGGGGAAGAAAACACACGATGCTGGAAGGATACAGACAATGGTGGAAGAATACACACGATGCTGGAAGAAAACAGACAATGCTGGAAGAAAACAGACAATGGGGGAAGAATACACACGATGCTGGAAGAAAACAGACAATGGAGGAATAAAACATACGATGCAGGAAGAAAACACACGGTGCTGGAAGGATACAGACAATGGTGGAAGAAAACACACGATGCTGGAAGGATACAGACAATGGTGGAAGAAAACAGACAATGGTGGAAGAATATGAACGATGCTGGAAAAAAAGACAATGGTGGAAGAATACACACGATGCTGGAAGAAAACATAATGCTGGAAGAAAATAGACAATGTTGGAAGGAAACAGACAATGCTTGAAGAAAACACACGATGCTGGAAGAAAACAGACAATGCTGGAAGAAAACAGACAATGGTGGAAGAAAACAGACAATGCTGGAAGAAAACAGACCATGCTGAAAGAAAACAGACAATGCTGGAAGGATACAAACAATGCAGGAAGAATACACACCATGCTGGAAGAAAACAGACAATGGTGGAAGAATATGCACGATGCTGGAAGAAAACAGACAATGGGGGAAGAAAACAGACGATGGTGGAAGAAAACAGACAATGCTGGAAGAATACACACGATGCTGGAAGAAAACAGACAATGGTGGAAGAATACACACGATGCTGGAAGAAAACAGACAATGCTGGAAGGAAACAGACAATGCTGGAAGAAAACAGACAATGGGGGAAGAAAACACACGATGCTGGAAGGATACAGACAATGGTGGAAGAAGATGAACGATGCTGGAAGAAAACAGACAATGGTGGAAGAATATGAACGATGCTAGAAGAAAACAGCCAATGGTGGAAGAATACACACGATGCTGGAAGAAAACAGACAATGGTGGAAGAATATGAACGATGCTGGAAGAAAACAGACAATGGTGGAAGAATACACACGATGCTGGAAGAACACAGACAATGGTGGAAGAAAACAGACAATGCTGGAAGAAAACACACGGTGCTGGAAGAAAACAGACAATGGTGGAAGAATATGAACGATGCTGGAAGAAAACAGACAATGGTGGAAGAATACACACGATGCTTGAATGATACAGACAATGGTGGAAGAATACACACGGTGCTGGAAGGATACAGACAATGGTGGAAGAAAACCCACGATGATGGAAGGATACAGACAATGGTGGAAGAAAACACACGATGCTGGAAGGATACAGACAATGGTGGAAGAATACACACGGTGCTGGAAGGATACATACAATGGTGGAAGAAAACACACGATGCTGGAAGGATACAGACAATGGTGGAAGAAAACAGACAATGCTGGAAGAAAACACACGATGCTGGAAAGATACAGACAATGTTGGAAGAAAACACACGATGCTGGAAGAAAACAGACAATGGTGGAAGAATATGAACGAAGCTGGAAGAAAACAGACAACGGTGGAAGAAAACACACGATGCTGGAAGGATACAGACAATGGTGGAAGAATACACACGATGCTGGAAGAAAACAGACAATGGTGGAAGAAAACACACGATGCTGGAAGAAAACAGACAATGGTGGAAGAAAACAGACAATGGTGGAAGAAAACAGACAATGGTGGAAGAAAACACACGATGCTGGAAGGATACAGACAATGCAGGAAGAAAACAGACAATGCTGGAAGAAAACTCACGATGCTGAAAGAAAACAGACAATGGTGGAAGAAAACAGACAATGCTGGAAGAAAACAGACAATGGTGGAAGAAAACAGACAATGGTGGAAGAAAACAGACAATGCTGGAAGAAAACAGACAATGCTGGAAGAAAACAGACAATGCTGGAAGAAAACAGACAATGCTGGAAGAAAACAGACAATGCTGGAAGAAAACAGACAATGCTGGAAGAAAACAGACAATGCTGGAAGAAAACAGACAATGCTGGAAGAATACACACGATGCTGGAAGAAAACAGACAATGGTGGAAGAATACACACGATGCTGGAAGAAAACAGACAATGCTGGAAGAAAACAAACAATGTTGGAAGAAAACAGACAATGGTGGAAAAAAACAGACAATGCTGGAAGGATACAGACAATGCAGGAAGAATATGAACGATGCTGGAAGAAAACAGACAATGGTGGAAGAAAGCACACGATGCTGGAAGGATACAGACAATGGTGGAAGAATACACACGATGCTGGAAGAAAACAGACAATGCTGGAAGAAAACAGACAATGGTGGAAGAATATGAACGATGCTGGAAGAAAACAGACAATGGGGGAAGAATACACACGATGCTGGAAGAAAACAGACAATGGTGGAATAAAACATACGATGCAGGAAGAAAACACACGGTGCTGGAAGGATACAGACAATGGTGGAAGAAAACACACGATGCTGGAAGGATACAGACAATGGTGGAAGAAAACAGACAATGGTAGAAGAATATGAACGATGCTGGAAAAAAATAGACAATGGTGGAAGAATACACACGATGCTGGAAGAAAACAGACAATGCTGGAAGAAAATAGACAATGCTGGAAGGAAAAAGACAATGCTGGAAGAAAACACACGATGCTGGAAGAAAACAGACAATGCTGGAAGAAAACAGACAATGGTGGAAGAAAACAGACAATGCTGGAAGAAAACAGACAATGCTGGAAGAAAACAGACAATGCTGGAAGGATACAGACAATGCAGGAAGAATACACACGATGCTGGAAGAAAACAGACAATGGTGGAAGAATATGAACGATGCTGGAAGAAAACAGACAATGGGGGAAGAAAACACACGATGCTGGAAGAAAACAGACAATGCTGGAAGAATACACACGATGCTGGAAGAAAACAGACAATGGTGGAAGGAAACAGACAATGCTGGAAGAAAACAGACAATGGGGGAAGAAAACACACGATGCTGGAAGGATACAGACAATGGTGGAAGAAGATGAACGATGCTGGAAGAAAACAGACAATGGTGGAAGAATATGAACGATGCTAGAAGAAAACAGACAATGGTGGAAGAATACACACGATGCTGGAAGAAAACAGACAATGGTGGAAGAATATGAACGATGCTGGAAGAAAACAGACAATGGTGGAAGAATACACACGATGCTGGAAGAACACAGACAATGGTGGAAGAATATGAACGATGCTAGAAGAAAACAGACGATGGTGGAAGAAAACAGACAATGGTGGGAAAAAACAGACAATGGTGGAAGAAAACACACGATGCTGGAAGGATACAGACAATGCAGGAAGAAAACAGACAATGCTTGAATAAAACTCACGATGCTGAAAGAAAACAGACAATGATGGAAGAAAACAGACAATGCTGGAAGAAAACAGACAATGGTGGAAGAAAACAGACAATGGTTGAAGAAAACAGACAATGCTGGAAGAAAACAGACAATGCTGGAAGAAAACAGACAATGCTGGAAGAAAACAGACAATGCTGGAAGAAAACAGACGATGCTGGAAGAAAACAGACAATGCTGGAAGAAAACAGACAATGCTGGAAGAAAACAGACAATGGTGGAAGAAAACAGACAATGCTGGAAGAAAACACACGATGCTGGAAGGATACAGACAATGTTGGAAGAAAACACACGATGCTGGAAGAAAACAGACAATGGTGGAAGAATATGAACGAAGCTGGAAGAAAACAGACAATGGTGGAAGAAAACACATGATGCTGGAAGGATACAGACAATGGTGGAAGAATACACACGATGCTGGAAGAAAACAGACAATGGTGGAAGAAAACAGACAATGCTGGAAGAATACACACGATGCTGGAAGGAAACAGACAATGGTGGAAGAATACACACGATGCTGGAAGAAAACAGACAATGCTGGAAGAAAACAGACAATGTTGGAAGAAAACAGACAATGGTGGAAGAAAACAGACAATGCTGGAAGGATACAGACAATGCAGGAAAAATATGAACGATGCTGGAAGAAAACAGACAATGGGGGAAGAAAACACACGATGCTGGAAGGATACAGACAATGGTGGAAGAATACACACGATGCTGGAAGAAAACAGACAATGCTGGAAGAAAACAGACAATGGTGGAAGAATATGAACGATGCTGGAAGAAAACAGACAATGGGGGAAGAATACACACGATGCTGGAAGAAAACAGACAATGGAGGAATAAAACATACGATGCAGGAAGAAAACACACGGTGCTGGAAGGATACAGACAATGGTGGAAGAAAACACACGATGCTGGAAGGATACAGACAATGGTGGAAGAAAACAGACAATGGTGGAAGAATATGAACGATGCTGGAAAAAAAGACAATGGTGGAAGAATACACACGATGCTGGAAGAAAACATAATGCTGGAAGAAAATAGACAATGTTGGAAGGAAACAGACAATGCTTGAAGAAAACACACGATGCTGGAAGAAAACAGACAATGCTGGAAGAAAACAGACAATGGTGGAAGAAAACAGACAATGCTGGAAGAAAACAGACCATGCTGAAAGAAAACAGACAATGCTGGAAGGATACAAACAATGCAGGAAGAATACACACCATGCTGGAAGAAAACAGACAATGGTGGAAGAATATGCACGATGCTGGAAGAAAACAGACAATGGGGGAAGAAAACAGACGATGGTGGAAGAAAAGAGACAATGCTGGAAGAAAACAGACGATGCTGGAAGAAAACAGACAATGCTGGAAGAAAACACACGATGCTGGAAGGATACAGACAATGCAGGAAGAATACACACGATGCTGGAAGGATACAGACAATGGTGGAAGAAAACAGACAATGCTGGAAGAAAACACACGGTGCTGGAAAGATACAGACATTGGTGGAGAAAAACAGACAATGCTGGAAGAAAACACACGATGCTGGAAGAAAACAGACAATGGTGGAAGAAAACAGACAATGCTGAAAGAAAACAGACAATGGTGGAAGAAAACACACGATGCTGGAAGAAAACAGACAATGGTGGAAGAAAACAGACAATGGTGGAAGAAAACAGACAATGGTGGAAGAAAACACACGATGCTGGAAGGATACAGACAATGCAGGAAGAAAACAGACAATGCTGGAAGAAAACTCACGATGCTTAAAGAAAACAGACAATGGTGGAAGAAAACAGACAATGCTGGAAGAAAACAGACAATGGTGGAAGAAAACAGACAATGGTGGAAGAATATGAACGATGCTAGAAGAAAACAGACAATGGTGGAAGAATACACACGATGCTGGAAGAAAACAGACAATGGTGGAAGAATATGAACGATGCTGGAAGAAAACAGACAATGGTGGAAGAATACACACGATGCTGGAAGAACACAGACAATGGTGGAAGAATATGAACGATGCTAGAAGAAAACAGACAATGGTGGAAGAAAACAGACAATGGTGGGAAAAAACAGACAATGGTGGAAGAAAACACACGATGCTGGAAGGATACAGACAATGCAGGAAGAAAACAGACAATGCTTGAAGAAAACTCACGATGCTGAAAGAAAACAGACAATGATGGAAGAAAACAGACAATGCTGGAAGAAAACTCACGATGCTGAAAGAAAACAGACAATGATGGAAGAAAACAGACAATGCTGGAAGAAAACAGACAATGCTGGAAGAAAACAGACAATGCTGGAAGAAAACAGACAATGCTGGAAGAAAACAGACAATGCTGGAAGAAAACAGACAATGCTGGAAGAAAACAGACAATGCTGGAAGAAAACAGACAATGGTGGAAGAAAACAGACAATGCTGGAAGAAAACACACGATGCTGGAAAGATACAGACAATGTTGGAAGAAAACACACGATGCTGGAAGAAAACAGACAATGGTGGAAGAATATGAAGGAAGCTGGAAGAAAACAGACAATGGTGGAAGAAAACACATGATGCTGGAAGGATACAGACAATGGTGGAAGAATACACACGATGCTGGAAGAAAACAGACAATGGTGGAAGAAAACAGACAATGCTGGAAGAATACACACGATGCTGGAAGGAAACAGACAATGGTGGAATAAAACATACGATGCAGGAAGAAAACACACGGTGCTGGAAGGATACAGACAATGGTGGAAGAAAACACAGGATGCTGGAAGGATACAGACAATGGTGGAAGAAAACAGACAATGGTAGAAGAATATGAACGATGCTGGAAAAAAATAGACAATGGTGGAAGAATACACACGATGCTGGAAGAAAACAGACAATGCTGGAAGAAAATAGACAATGCTGGAAGGAAAAAGACAATGCTGGAAGAAAACACACGATGCTGGAAGAAAACAGACAATGCTGGAAGAAAACAGACAATGGTGGAAGAAAACAGACAATGCTGGAAGAAAACAGACAATGCTGGAAGAAAACAGACAATGCTGGAAGGATACAGACAATGCAGGAAGAATACACACGATGCTGGAAGAAAACAGACAATGGTGGAAGAATATGAACGATGCTGGAAGAAAACAGACAATGGGGGAAGAAAACACACGATGCTGGAAGAAAACAGACAATGCTGGAAGAATACACACGATGCTGGAAGAAAACAGACAATGGTGGAAGGAAACAGACAATGCTGGAAGAAAACAGACAATGGGGAAGAAAACACACGATGCTGGAAGGATACAGACAATGGTGGAAGAAGAGAACGATGCTGGAAGAAAACAGACAATGGTGGAAGAATATGAACGATGCTAGAAGAAAACAGACAATGGTGGAAGAATACACACGATGCTGGAAGAAAACAGACAATGGTGGAAGAATATGAACGATGCTGGAAGAAAACAGACAATGGTGGAAGAATACACACGATGCTGGAAGAACACAGACAATGGTGGAAGAATATGAACGATGCTAGAAGAAAACAGACGATGGTGGAAGAAAACAGACAATGGTGGGAAAAAACAGACAATGGTGGAAGAAAACACACGATGCTGGAAGGATACAGACAATGCAGGAAGAAAACAGACAATGCTTGAATAAAACTCACGATGCTGAAAGAAAACAGACAATGATGGAAGAAAACAGACAATGCTGGAAGAAAACAGACAATGGTGGAAGAAAACAGACAATGGTTGAAGAAAACAGACAATGCTGGAAGAAAACAGACAATGCTGGAAGAAAACAGACAATGCTGGAAGAAAACAGACAATGCTGGAAGAAAACAGACGATGCTGGAAGAAAACAGACAATGCTGGAAGAAAACAGACAATGCTGGAAGAAAACAGACAATGGTGGAAGAAAACAGACAATGCTGGAAGAAAACACACGATGCTGGAAGGATACAGACAATGTTGGAAGAAAACACACGATGCTGGAAGAAAACAGACAATGGTGGAAGAATATGAACGAAGCTGGAAGAAAACAGACAATGGTGGAAGAAAACACATGATGCTGGAAGGATACAGACAATGGTGGAAGAATACACACGATGCTGGAAGAAAACAGACAATGGTGGAAGAAAACAGACAATGCTGGAAGAATACACACGATGCTGGAAGGAAACAGACAATGGTGGAAGAATACACACGATGCTGGAAGAAAACAGACAATGCTGGAAGAAAACAGACAATGTTGGAAGAAAACAGACAATGGTGGAAGAAAACAGACAATGCTGGAAGGATACAGACAATGCAGGAAAAATATGAACGATGCTGGAAGAAAACAGACAATGGGGGAAGAAAACACACGATGCTGGAAGGATACAGACAATGGTGGAAGAATACACACGATGCTGGAAGAAAACAGACAATGCTGGAAGAAAACAGACAATGGTGGAAGAATATGAACGATGCTGGAAGAAAACAGACAATGGGGGAAGAATACACACGATGCTGGAAGAAAACAGACAATGGAGGAATAAAACATACGATGCAGGAAGAAAACACACGGTGCTGGAAGGATACAGACAATGGTGGAAGAAAACACACGATGCTGGAAGGATACAGACAATGGTGGAAGAAAACAGACAATGGTGGAAGAATATGAACGATGCTGGAAAAAAAGACAATGGTGGAAGAATACACACGATGCTGGAAGAAAACATAATGCTGGAAGAAAATAGACAATGTTGGAAGGAAACAGACAATGCTTGAAGAAAACACACGATGCTGGAAGAAAACAGACAATGCTGGAAGAAAACAGACAATGGTGGAAGAAAACAGACAATGCTGGAAGAAAACAGACCATGCTGAAAGAAAACAGACAATGCTGGAAGGATACAAACAATGCAGGAAGAATACACACCATGCTGGAAGAAAACAGACAATGGTGGAAGAATATGCACGATGCTGGAAGAAAACAGACAATGGGGGAAGAAAACAGACGATGGTGGAAGAAAAGAGACAATGCTGGAAGAAAACAGACGATGCTGGAAGAAAACAGACAATGCTGGAAGAAAACACACGATGCTGGAAGGATACAGACAATGCAGGAAGAATACACACGATGCTGGAAGGATACAGACAATGGTGGAAGAAAACAGACAATGCTGGAAGAAAACACACGGTGCTGGAAAGATACAGACATTGGTGGAGAAAAACAGACAATGCTGGAAGAAAACACACGATGCTGGAAGAAAACAGACAATGGTGGAAGAAAACAGACAATGCTGAAAGAAAACAGACAATGGTGGAAGAAAACACACGATGCTGGAAGAAAACAGACAATGGTGGAAGAAAACAGACAATGGTGGAAGAAAACAGACAATGGTGGAAGAAAACACACGATGCTGGAAGGATACAGACAATGCAGGAAGAAAACAGACAATGCTGGAAGAAAACTCACGATGCTTTAAGAAAACAGACAATGGTGGAAGAAAACAGACAATGCTGGAAGAAAACAGACAATGGTGGAAGAAAACAGACAATGGTGGAAGAATATGAACGATGCTAGAAGAAAACAGACAATGGTGGAAGAATACACACGATGCTGGAAGAAAACAGACAATGGTGGAAGAATATGAACGATGCTGGAAGAAAACAGACAATGGTGGAAGAATACACACGATGCTGGAAGAACACAGACAATGGTGGAAGAATATGAACGATGCTAGAAGAAAACAGACAATGGTGGAAGAAAACAGACAATGGTGGGAAAAAACAGACAATGGTGGAAGAAAACACACGATGCTGGAAGGATACAGACAATGCAGGAAGAAAACAGACAATGCTTGAAGAAAACTCACGATGCTGAAAGAAAACAGACAATGATGGAAGAAAACAGACAATGCTGGAAGAAAACACACGATGCTGGAAGAAAACAGACAATGGTGGAAGAAAACAGACAATGCTGGAAGAAAACAGACAATGCTGGAAGAAAACAGACAATGCTGGAAGAAAACAGACAATGCTGGAAGAAAACAGACAATGCTGGAAGAAAACAGACAATGCTGGAAGAAAACAGACAATGCTGGAAGAAAACAGACAATGGTGGAAGAAAACAGACAATGCTGGAAGAAAACACACGATGCTGGAAAGATACAGACAATGTTGGAAGAAAACACACGATGCTGGAAGAAAACAGACAATGGTGGAAGAATATGAAGGAAGCTGGAAGAAAACAGACAATGGTGGAAGAAAACACATGATGCTGGAAGGATACAGACAATGGTGGAAGAATACACACGATGCTGGAAGAAAACAGACAATGGTGGAAGAAAACAGACAATGCTGGAAGAATACACACGATGCTGGAAGGAAACAGACAATGGTGGAAGAATACACACGATGCTGGAAGAAAACAGACAATGCTGGAAGAAAACAGACAATGTTGGAAGAAAACAGACAATGGTGGAAGAAAACAGACAATGCTGGAAGGATACAGACAATGCAGGAAAAATATGAACGATGCTGGAAGAAAACAGACAATGGTGGAAGAAAACACACGATGCTGGAAGGATACAGACAATGGTGGAAGAATACACACGATGCTGGAAGAAAACAGACAATGCTGGAAGAAAACAGACAATGGTGGAAGAATATGAACGATGCTGGAAGAAAACAGACAATGGGGGAAGAATACACACGATGCTGGAAGAAAACAGACAATGGGGAATAAAACATACGATGCAGGAAGAAAACACACGGTGCTGGAAGGATACAGACAATGGTGGAAGAAAACACACGATGCTGGAAGGATACAGACAATGGTGGAAGAAAACAGACAATGGTGGAAGAATATGAACGATGCTGGAAAAAAAGACAATGGTGGAAGAATACACACGATGCTGGAAGAAAACATAATGCTGGAAGAAAATAGACAATGTTGGAAGGAAACAGACAATGCTTGAAGAAAACACACGATGCTGGAAGAAAACAGACAATGCTGGAAGAAAACAGACAATGGTGGAAGAAAACAGACAATGCTGGAAGAAAACAGACCATGCTGAAAGAAAACAGACAATGCTGGAAGGATACAAACAATGCAGGAAGAATACACACCATGCTGGAAGAAAACAGACAATGGTGGAAGAATATGCACGATGCTGGAAGAAAACAGACAATGGTGGAAGAAAACAGACGATGGTGGAAGAAAACAGACAATGCTGGAAGAAAACAGACGATGCTGGAAGAAAACAGACAATGCTGGAAGAAAACACACGATGCTGGAAGGATACAGACAATGCAGGAAGAATACACACGATGCTGGAAGGATACAGACAATGGTGGAAGAAAACAGACAATGCTGGAAGAAAACACACGGTGCTGGAAAGATACAGACATTGGTGGAGAAAAACAGACAATGCTGGAAGAAAACACACGATGCTGGAAGAAAACAGACAATGGTGGAAGAAAACAGACAATGCTGAAAGAAAACAGACAATGGTGGAAGAAAACACACGATGCTGGAAGAAAACAGACAATGGTGGAAGAAAACAGACAATGGCGGAAGAAAACAGACAATGGTGGAAGAAAACACACGATGCTGGAAGGATACAGACAATGCAGGAAGAAAACAGACAATGCTGGAAGAAAACTCACGATGCTTAAAGAAAACAGACAATGGTGGAAGAAAACAGACAATGCTGGAAGAAAACAGACAATGGTGGAAGAAAACAGACAATGGTGGAAGAAAACAGACAATAGTGGAAGAAAACAGACAATGCTGGAAGAAAACAGACAATGCTGGAAGAAAACAGACAATGCTGGAAGAAAACAGACAATGCTGGAAGAAAACAGACAATGCTGGAAGAAAACACACGATGCTGGAAGAAAACAGACATTGCTGGAAGAATACACACGATGCTGGAAGAAAACAGACATTGGTAGAAGAATACACCCGATGCTGGAAGAAAACAGACAATGCTGGAAGAAAACAGACAATGTTGGAAGAAAACAGACAATGGTGGAAGAAAACAGACAATGCTGGAAGGATACAGACAATGCAGGAAGAATATGAACGATGCTGGAAGAAAACAGACAATGGGGGAAGAAAACACACGATGCTGGAAGGATACAGACAATGGTGGAAGAATACACACGATGCTGGAAGAAAACAGACAATGCTGGAAGAAAACAGACAATGGTGGAAGAATATGAACGATGCTGGAAGAAAACAGACAATGGGGGAAGAATACACACGATGCTGGAAGAAAACAGACAATGGTGGAATAACACATACGGTGCAGGAAGAAAACACACGGTGCTGGAAGGATACAGACAATGGTGGAAGAAAACACACGGTGCTGGAAGGATACAGACAATGGTGGAAGAAAACAGACAATGGTGGAAGAATATGAACGATGCTGGAAAAACATAGACAATGGTGGAAGAATACACACGATGCTGGAAGAAAACAGACAATGCTGGAAGAAAATAGACAATGCTGGAAGGAAACAGACAATGCTGGAAGAAAACACACGATGCTGGAAGAAAACAGACAATGCTGGAAAAAACAGACAATGGTGGAAGAAAACAGACAATGCTGGAAGAAAACAGACAATTCTGGAAGAAAACAGACAATGCTGGAAGGATACAGACAATGCAGGAAGAATACACACGATGCTGGAAGAAAACAGACAATGGTGGAAGAATATGAACGATGCTGGAAGAAAACAGACAATGGGGGAAGAAAACAGACGATGGTGGAAGAAAACAGACAATGCTGGAAGAATACACACGATGCTGGAAGAAAACAGACAATGGTGGAAGAATACACACGATGCTGGAAGAAAACAGACAATGGTGGAAGGAAACAGACAATGCTGGAAGAAAACAGACAATGGGGGAAGAAAACACACGATGCTGGAAGGATACAGACAATGGTGGAAGAATATGAACGATGCTAGAAGAAAACAGACAATGGTGGAAGAATACACACGATGCTGGAAGAAAACAGACAATGGTGGAAGAATATGAACGATGCTGGAAGAACACAGACAATGGTGGAAGAAAACAGACAATGCTGGAAGAAAACACACGGTGCTGGAAGAAAACAGACAATGGTGGAAGAATATGAACGATGCTGGAAGAAAACAGACAATGGTGGAAGAATACACACGATGCTTGAATGATACAGACAATGGTGGAAGAATACACACGGTGCTGGAAGGATACAGTCAATGGTGGAAGAAAACCCACGATGATGGAAGGATACAGACAATGGTGGAAGAAAACACACGATGCTGGAAGGATACAGACAATGGTGGAAGAATACACACGGTGCTGGAAGGATACAGACAATGGTGGAAGAAAACACACGATGCTGGAAGGATACAGACAATGGTGGAAGAAAACTTACGATGCTGGAAGGATACAGACAATGGTGGAAGAAAACAGACAATGCTGGAAGAAAACACACGATGCTGGAAAGATACAGACAATGGTGGAAGAAAACACACCATGCTGGAAGAAAACAGACAATGGTGGTAGAAAACAGACAATGCTGGA